>JAODAL010007905.1:0-121736 GCA_025379985.1 Phyllomedusa bahiana | reverse complement strand
GAAATTGGGTTTTGGGTTTTTAGTTGGAGAATCCATCTGAACATGGTCAATTTATTATAAATTTGTAACGACACATATTCTTACTGCACCTATAACAATGATGATCATCCATCTCTTTAAAGATTTACCAATGTTTTATAGATTGAAGCTTCTCCTCAGTTGAGGCCACTTCAACCTATGTTTGGGCTATTTTCTAAGTAACTGGAAATACTACATAGAAAAGTTGGAACTATCTGATAATCACGCCATCCACTGCCCTACAGAAGGGGTTTTCTCAACACACTGATTAGTTTTGAACATGTAGGCAAAGAGAAATAAAGACTTTTAACAAATACATTGCTGTTCTGATTTTGCTTTGTTTAGAAGCTAAAGGATATTTTATCTACGCATTGTGTACACAAGTTTCTCTACGTTACTGACAACCTCTATCTACTCTCATTGCTCCAGCTGCCCTGACTGGCAATGGTGAAGTCACTTCCTGCTGTGTCTTATCAGTAAAACAGAAGCTTGTTTATTTAAGTTACTGACACATTTTAACCATTTGAAGCTCTGTAGCATTCAGCCTTACTATTTACAAACTTTCAGCTTTCATGTCACTGTAACAGGCTCAGCTAAGAAAAGTACAGCTGATACGCCAATGACTGCTATCAGTGGCCTGACCAGCCATGGTGAAGTCACTTCCTGCTGTGTCTTATCAGTAAAACAGAAGCTTGTTTATCTAAGTTCCAGACAAATTTTAACCCTTTGGAGCCCTGTAGCATTCAGCTTTACTATTTACAAAATTTACAAACCTTCAGCTTTCACGTCACTGTAACAGGCTCAGCTAAGAAAAGTACAGCTGATATGCCAATTACTGCTATCAGGGGGTCTATAAAGGAATGATGGGTTACTACCCATCCCCACAGCAGGCACCCATTTTTCTTATTATAGAATAGCAGGTTGCTGTAGGGGATGGGGTGTCACCATGCTTTTTTGTATAAGCCCCCATTAGGTAGGAATGTATATTGACACCCCAGTCTGTAGGTAGGTATACAGGTGCTAGAAAAGTGAGGATTATATAAGGGTTGTGTGGTAAATTCTACAGAGATGGCTATTCTATAGAGTCACAGCCTGGAGAAGTCAGCATGGCGGTCTGGACCGGATGTTAAAGAAATAAGGAAGGTGAATGACTCAACAGAGAAGATGTCACATGTGAGTCCCTGCATGTAACTGCAGTGTAATCACTTATACGTCTGCAGAGCACCGGTATACAACTGGCAGTCACATGTGGTGGTTGCTTTTGGTCATCATCTGGCAGTTTTATTTGTTATTTATATAGAATTAGTAATGGGCCTTGGTACGGTGTGTGTTTTTTTTGTAATGCTAGGGCACAGTACAATTTGTGCTTTTAACAATTTAAAGGTGTTGTCTCACTACAAGGATTGCTTTTTATGTTAAAGATCTTGCAAAAGCAAATCCCTTTGCAATATGTGTCCGTTAACAGTGTCCTACCTATTCCTAGATATCCCCTCTTGTATTGGCTGCCACAGCTCCTCATGTTACTATAGTTACAGACCTGTTTACTCTCTAATGAAAGGCTGCCAGCACTGGTTGCTATAGTTACAGACCTGGCTTCTACTGCAGCCTAGTAAAAGCCAGTAAACATGCCCCTGAATTCAAAATAAAACCAAGAAAACGGGACTGAGGTAAGATAAATCAATGTAGTGAGACAACCCCTTTAAGTTTTGGTTATTATAAGAAATAGAGTGGAATATGGGTATGCAAGAGAGATTGTAGCTATTTTCCCTAGAGCTTATTTTCATATTGTTTTGCCCATAGAGCATTGCATGGCTCAGACATCTCCATATGCATTTGTGCTCTCCGCTGGGAGATACTTTACCCCCTTGAGCCACTAGTGAATGGTCAATGGAACCAGACCCACCATTCTTATATACAGTATACTGTATATGGTGCATAGTCAGTAAACTCTTCTAAACTGGAGATTGACCTGTAAGGGTTAATAAATCCTCAGCTTCTGCAGGTTTTATTTTTTTCATTTCAGTCACAGACTTGGGAATGTCAGCGGTCACTTCATCAAGATGAACTGCTCATTACATACAGAGAGGAGATACAGTCTTCAGTCATGTCCTGTTCTCGGCCATCACAGGCAATAAATCTTAGAGAAGCTAATTCACTTCACCGCAGATAAATACAAGGATGTGTGTTAGACGCATTACATGTGATCCCTAAATCCTTTAGCTCATGGGGAAAAATAAGTCTGCTAGAGAAGGGATATAAATCTGCCTCTGGGGAGAGTAGATAAATGGAGTAAGGGGGGATGACACTCTGCTTTCTAGCTGATTGTATGATGACATTAAAACTGGCGCAAGTTTCTGCAAGTGTCACATAATTTCATTAATTAGCTCCTTAAAGAAAATAATGGCTATATTTTAATGATGTTCATATTTTAAGCAGTCATTATACCAGAAATAACGTCCATCCTTTAGCTTACAAGTTTGATTTTAAAAATGGACACATAAAAAGATTCCCGTGTAAATGTTTTGTCTCCCCCCCCCTCCATTCTTATGCAGTCCTCCATGTCCTATCTGACACAGCCCTGCCTAATTCTTATCTACAGCAGATCTATGCCAGAGACCAGTATTGGTGCAATGTGAGCTACATGAGAAATTCAGAATTTAGTATAATACTCTATATATAAAAGAAAAAAAATAATTTAAAAAAAGTTGAGACATGTTATAATATGAAAAGAAAGGAAGAGTGCAATATTTTATGTCATATTTTATGCACAACAAAAGAGAACACATATCAGAAGTTGAAAGTTAGACATTTCCATTTCATATGAAAAAATTATCTCATTTAAAAATTAATGGCAGCAACACATCACAAAAAGTTGGGACACGATTAACAAAAGGCTGGAAAAGTAAATAGTAATGATAAAAGTCATTTAACTATATAAAAGCATGTTAGAGAGGCAGAGTCTCTCAGAGGCAGAGATGGTCAGAGGTTCCTCAGTCTGTGAAAAACTGCATCTAAAATTAGTGGACTAATTTCAGAAAACTTTTACTCAATGTAGCACTGCTAACAGTTTGAATATCCCATCATCTACAGTACATCAAAAGATTGAGAGAATCTGAAGAAATCTATGTGCATAAGGGATTGTATTGGAGGGGTCAATATTGAATGCTCGTGATCTACAAGTCCTCAGACAGCACTGTATCAAAAGCAGGAATGATTCAGTCATAAAATCACTGCATGAGCTCAGGGATGTTTTCAAATATCATTGTCTGTGAACAAAGTTTGCCATGCAATCCAGAAATGCAAGTTAAAGCTCTGTCATGCAAATAAGAAGCTATATAACAACACAAACCAGCAATGCTGTCATCATCTCTGGACCAAAGCTCATTTAAAATGAAACAAGAAAAATGTAAAACTGTTCTGTCGTCAGAAAAATCAAAATGTAAAATTATTTATAAAAACTACAGATGCTGTGTCAGGTAGACTCCAGAGGATAGGGACCATCAAGCTTGGTATTGACACATGGTTCAAAAGCCTGGATCTCTGACGGTATGAGGTTGTATTAGTGCCTATGGCATGGGCAGCTTATACATCATGAAAGGTACTATCAATGTTCAGCAGCATATGGAGGTTTTAAAAGAACATATGCTCCCAACCAGACATTGTCTCTTTCAGGGAATATTACAGGAAGAAAATAGTAAACCACATACTGCTTCCATCACAACAGCATGGATTTGTAGAAGAGCCCAGGTGTTGATCTGGTTTGTCTACAGAAAATATCTGGTGCATTATGAAATGGAAAATATGGCAAAAAAGACCCAGAAGCAGCTAGAATCCTACATCAGACAACTCAAACCATTGCTCTCCTTACTACCCAGACATTTACAGACTGCTGTGGTAGAAAAAGGGATCTACACAACGGTTGGTAAGGCCCTGTCCCACTTTTATTTCTTTAACCCCTTAAGCGGAACACCTGAAAAGTAGTTAATGACCAGAACATTTTTTTCGTTTTTGCCTCCTTGCGTTTCAACAGTTGTAACTTTTTTATTTTTTCAATGACGCAGTTGAATGAGGCCTTGTTTTATTCGAGACAAGTTGTACTTTATGGGGGAATAGTTTAAGTTCACTTATAAATAATTGCAGAATTTTTTTTATTTTTTTATTTTTTCATACCATTCCACATTTCACGCTTAATAACTTGTTAGATTAATTCTACAGGTTATTACAGTCATGTGGATATCTAAAATGTGTATATTTTTTGTGTGTGTAATATATGTACAATTATTTTTTATTAAATATTTATTTTTATTTATTTATTTTTTTTTTATTCATTTTTTTACAATTTTTATGTTTTTTTTTTTTTTTTTTTACAAATCCCATGAAGGGAAAACTGTTTTACAATTTTTTTTTAACACTTAGTAATGTATTAGCATATTCATATATGCTAATACATACTAATCTGTGTCACTTTGACACAGGCAGTGATCTGGACAGCACACAGTGTGTCCTGGTCACTGGCTTCATACACAGACAGCTCTGGGGCCACTCTAGGGTCACTGTCGGGTCACCGGGTGTTCCGATCACCTGACAGAGCAGGGGAACCCTTTGATTGCGCTGCGGTAACGCACCGCCGCAATCAAAGAGTTAAAGCATCGGGTTGAGGAGGTTTCCCCCGCTGCCTGGTGCTTGCAGGGGATGCTCTGGGATCAGGGCTGTGTATGACAGCCCCAATCTCAGCGCAGCTGCAGCGCCCGACCCGCACCAGCTGACATCTAAAGTTGGCAGGCGGTCGTTAAGGAGTTAATGTCTTGCTGCCATCAATTTCTAAAAGAGCACATTTTTTATCAAGGAAATAGAAAAACTTCTAGTGTTTGGGAATTAAAAAGGTGTTGCAGGAGTTCAAAAAGCTTGTTTATGCATTAGGGCATAATAAAAAAATAAAAGATAAGGATCATACTCACCTCCTGGGCGGTCCCATTCAGTCCTGGCGGCTGTCCCGTTCATCTCTGCTGTAGCAGTGAGCGTTCAGCATTCATGTGATAGGTGCAGCCAATCACAGGCCACAGTGGTCATATGCTCGTGACCTTATGGCCTGTGATTGGCTGCACCTGTCATGTGAACAATGAAAGTTCACTTCTACAGCAGAGATGAATGGGACGGCCCCCAGGACTGAATGGGACAGCACAGGAGGTGATCCTTATCTTCTGTTTTTTATTATGCCCTCTAAATCATTGCATTCTTGTTTTCTCCACATTTTACACAGTGCTCCAACTTTTTTGAAGTGGACATATATAATAAAATTATAGATATACAGTATATAATATATATAAAATAAACTTCATCACCTCAAGCATTGCAGAAATGGAAGGAGAAGAGGCAAGTATCAATACATTTAACCAACATTTCACTATTAGTGGACAAAGGCTGCGTCCACACGACAAAGGACAAAATACAGTATTTTACACAAAACCTGAGAATTTTTTTTTTAAGCGATTTTCCGATGAATTTTTTTGGCAAACAGTACATAAATAGAGCGCTATTGAGTTTTATGATGCAGATCTGCACCAAAAAAGATGCCCAAAGTTTTCTGGTCATTTTTCAGGCAATCCCATTGATGCCAATAGTAAATTCTCTGCCATTTTTAGAGTGAAGTACTGCAAAAGATTGAACATGTTCCAAGTGGTGTAGACTACAACTCGGATTTTCTATTGAGGTCTATGGGGATGGTTTTACAGTCAATTTTTGACAGTAATCCGAATCCGCGGCACAAACCGACTATAAATCCTTGCCGTGTAGATGTACACTTAGTATCACAGAAATGTCTGTAACTTTGTTACATTTCTTGCACAATGCATGAAAGATATTTAGTACTACAACAAACAACTCCTTTGATCATTCCAAAGCAAGACGGATGAATCTCCTATATGAAAATAAAATGTTTCAACAGAGCATACCTCGAGCAGCAGGTCCTCAGTAACTTCACTGAGCTCCAATGCACTGCTTATTCTACAAAAACTTATCTTGTGGGACATGGTTGCCTTCTATTAAAGTGAAAACTCTACCTAGTTTACTCCTGTAATATACCTTAATAAGGTGTCTAGTTGAAAAACGCCATTGTCTAATACACTTATTAAAAAAAAAATTCAAACAATATTTGTTGACATTATTACATAACGATATTATAAATTTGATCAAGCAGCAAACTGTTATGTCATTTTTTGAATTACAGGCAGTCCCTGACTTACAACATCTCGACTTACATCTGTCCCCTAGTTACAAACAGAGACTTATGGGGCATGCTGGCACTTACAGTTCCATGTTCCATAACAGATAATAGCTGTAGAACGACAAGTTCCAGCATGCCACAGCAGCACATGAGGTGAAAATGAGGTGAAATCTTCTAAACAGATGCACAAACAGCAAAACAAGTGTAAAAACCCTTCCCTACACTATCCAAAACTAAAAAGAAAACATTTATGCTTTAGTTACATTTAATAAATGTACCTGTTCTGACTTACATACAAATTCAACTTAAGAACAAACTTACAGTCCCTATCCGTTCGTAACCCGAGGCCACCATTCAATATTATATTATATAATATTATACATTCTGATAGAAAACACCCTTAGTACCTGAGTACTCGAGCGCCTCCTTTTGGCCTGGCAGAACACACCAAGTTTTTACACCAAGATGCAAATAAGAAAACATGAAAACAGGAATTCCGACAAAAAGGGATGAAATTATCCTGTCACCAGGTCTAATACATTTTTAGGGAACGTCCTGCTCTTTCTCTATCAGCTGTGGTGGAAAGTGGTTATTTTTAGAAGAGCTAACCTATAAATAATGTATGTATGTTATATATATATATTATATATATATATTATATTTAATATATATAATTTTATATAATAAAGTATTATATATAAATATTTATTTTATATATATATATATTTTAAATATTTTTATATATATTTTATATATTTTTATATATATATATTTTAATAGATGGCAATTGACTTAAAGGGGTTTTATCACCAGTTTTTTTTTTTACTAATACATAATCTTTTCTTCTTAGCTGTTTTAATTTTCTGATTGTAGATTTTTTTTTAATTCAGCTGCCTGTATATGATTAGGGGGTCAGCCATCTTGTCCATAAATAGCAAAAGAAAAATGATGAACGCTCACCAGGAATCTCGGGTTAGCTCGGGGTCCGCTGCAGCTCCATCAACACACGGTGCACATCGGAATTAACCTCCGGCTGTAGAATTTCCCGCAGATGCAAGGTAATGAGAAAAAATTATTCCAGCACAGTGCTCCGGTTGCTTTTTTTACGTATAAAATGCACTTTTATTGTAGAAAAAGTTAAAACATGATATAAAATCACAGAACAGCTATGAAATTTACGCGTTTCGAGCTCCTTACATGGCTCTTAGTCGTAACAACAGTCATCTTGCCTGCACAGTATTTAGAGAAATACTTTACACGAGCTTCATGGACATAGGAGCCTGTGAACGGGATCAGACCCATGTACTTCTATAGGAGCATTTTCTAGGCATATGACCTGAGAAGAAGTCAGTATGTAGGGAGGGGAGAGCTGTCTCCTATTGTAAATGGTGGATCCTGTGTTATCCATTATGAAATGTTTCGGATACCTGTAGGGGAGCTGCAGAAAAAATAAACACTTAAGGTATGTTCACTGTGTAATTGCAGTGAGTAAAGTACGCGCTGCAATACGCCGGGTGTTTTGGGAGTCGCGTTGATCAGCACATATTCCCGAAGCATGGGGGGGCCGGGAGCACAGCGGCCACATTGACATGCATTACTCGCGGTGCGTAATCGCCGCAAATAATTGACATGTCACTTATCTCCCCGCGCGTACAATGCGATCATACTGTACGCACGGAGGGACAAGGCGTAATCCATAGTTCTCTATGAAAGCTATGGATTACCGTGATTGCGGCGTGCATCCCGCTGCGTACTTGCGCGTCATACACGGCGAGATGCGTGCCGCAATTACGCCGTGTGAATATACCCTTACTGCTAAATCCACTGACAGATTATAACAGGGCATCCTGTGAATCGGCTGCCATTGAGGGGCCCCTCTAAAAATAAAAGGAGTGTACAAGCCCTTTCATTTTAATTGCTGAAATCCTACTGCATTAGCTTTCCCTCCTACATCACTTTTTATTGTATGGCTAAAAAGTGAGATTCGCTAATCTGTAGAGTTAATGGATGAAATTAGGTGCTTCAGAAACCAAGAAAAAAATGACTTATTGTTTTAATTTTCCATCTCACTGTCAATATTTTTAAACAATTCTGCAGTTTTCACTTTGGCCACTAAGGCTGCGTCCCCACTGCACATGACAAATGCCGGCCCGCATGTGTCCTGTTTTGCGGCCGTCCCCACGGCCGCGGGGGACGACGACGGCTTTTCTCCGCGATGAGCGCCAGACGGAAAACCCGAGCAGTGGGGACTGCTGCACAGGTTTTCCATAGAGCACCATTGTGCTCATTTTTGGCCGGTTTTTCAGGCGGTCTGAAAAACCGCAAACCGGCTGAAAAACCGGCCGAAAACCCGTGCAGTGGGGACATGGCCTAAGCCTAATAATAGTTTGACACTTACTATTCTGTAGAGAAAGCTTTTCAGCAGTCTCCTCATTTTCAGCACAAGCGGGGTCAAACTGAAAGGAGACACCAATGTGTATAGATAACACAGGATCCACCAGTCACAATAGGAGATAGTCACAGCTCACCCTCTCTCAACTCTCTGCACACAGACTGTTGCATTCAACATGGATATTAAGATCTAAATATAAGTAAATAAGTATAAGTAAATCTATATACATGTTCAATCCAAAACGGACTTCTTCCCAGGTCAAAGGCTCCTATGTCCATGGACCTGCTGTAAAGCATCTCTCTAAATGCTGTGAAAGCAGCGCAGGCAAGAAAGCTTTTCCCATAATCATATACAGACAAATGAACTGAGAAATCTACAATCAGAAAATAAAAACGACTACGAAGGGAAAAAAAGTAAAAAAAAATGCTTTTTAACAAACATGAAAACTGCAGTAAAAGACAATCATCCCAATATACCATCAGTATAGTCGAAAAGAGCATGTATGCACAGTAAAATGTAATTTGACATCATGCCAAAGAAATGGCACCCACAGTAGTAGCACACTCCAGGTGTGAATGCCACGGCATATGCTTGGAATGTAAATGCAATCCCCTATGGATACCATAATACATACATTTCTAAATATATAATATCTCCTATTAACCCTATTCCATTTTCTTTTTGCTTTTTCTCCATTTAAACCACAACGTATCTATGGATAATACGTGATGGGAACATCATCACTGACAAGCTCATTTGAGGCACATGCAGTATTTCACCGACTATGACAGTAAAGCGTTAAAGCAGCTATTAAGAGCTTTGGATGTGGCACACTGAGTGCTAAAACTTTGCTAGCACAGGCAATAAAAGCAATGAATCGCCTCATCCATTAACTCTGGGAGATTTACAGTTTGGGTCACCTCAAAAAGTACTTTCACAATATGTTCTGCAATACTTGCAAGCTATCAGTGAATAGTTGACACCATAGGTTGTAATGTCACAGCAGCAAAGGGTTACAAGAAAATTGGAGAGGAGTCTTATGACCCTGCTAGGATCCATACAATAAAGAGGGCTTAGTGACTGCTGGAGATCTGAGACAAAGTGTACCGATATCTCGCATCCACATTGGGTACCATTCACCAAGCAGGGCATGGGCATTGTAAGATGTAGGCACTTTGTGGCACCTAAAAGCAACATTTCTACCAAGATGCAGTTACTTTCACAGTTAGCTATGGCATGTGGCCCCATAGCAACTATAGGAAAGCACACAATGCCATCATAAATTCAGAAAGTGCTACTTCAGCTTCAAACTAAGTTTGTAGTCATTTCTAATGAAACCCATTTCTGCTATTTTTCAATTAGCAGGAGGATTGTCAGCTCAGTACCTGTTATTACACCATCCAAACTATGTGACTATAGAGTAGCAAATAAATTGTTCATCAGGAGCTCAGTTCCTGACACTTGATTTTAAATACCTTCTATGGGGAGAAAAAGTTGCGTGAATTTCAAGACTTGAGCTGGACCTAGAATGTGCATGACACATTGCATGATACGTTGTGGCCTGGAATTAAATGGGTATTAACTTCTTATTGATTAGCTGTAAACATGTAGGTAAATAAAGACTATTACCAAATACATTGCTGTTCTAATTCTGCTTTGTTTCAGAGTTAGAGCAGTTCTATTTGTGTGAATAAGCTTCTCTAGTTACTGACCACATCTCTATGCTCTAGTAGTGGCCGGGCTGCTGATGTCACTCCCTGCTGTGTCTTATCGGCAGGACAGAACTTGTTTCTGACTCTCTGATCATATCTATCTACTGAGAAAAACTTAAACCCCTAGAGTTATCAACCTGGGATCTGCCTTGTACCATCCTGTCAGGTCTGCACAGCACATTTATGTGAAATTACATCTAAGAAAACAGAGTCACTCAGCAGCTGACAGTGTGTCCTGAGAACATGCAACTTTTTCACTCTCACTAGAAGCCTCTTCTCATGAAAACTACAGCCCTGCTATCTCACAATTATAGACAGACATCCCGATTGGACAGGGTCATTGTTTTCACAACCCCTCAACATTAATGTCTCTGTAACAGGTTCAGCTAAGAATAGGAGCTAGCAAAGCTGAAATGTGAGTCACTGCTGTGCACCCACCCACAGTCTGCACAGGAAGTGTGAGCCAAAGGAGGCTGTGAAGAGTAAAAGCAGCTAGATGGTACAACCCTTTTCATACACATAGGACTCTCATCTCAAAAACACTTTCTTGTTCTGAAACATTTCAGAGAGGCCTTCCATCTGTCATATGTATATGACTTCAACTTAAGATCATTTCATTGCTGAATCTGGTGAAATGGGAATAAATCACTGTAACTGTAACTGGAAAAGAGTGGTCTCAAAAACCCCCTTACCCCGGACCCGTTCGGGTTTCCTGACAGAGCCCCATTTTTAAAATCTGTCATGTGTATTTATTGAGAATAACTTTTGATTTTTTAACCTATCCAGGGATTCAGAGATTGTTTTTCTCGTGACAATTGTGTTTTAAAAGATAAAAGAAATTTTGGTTCCAAAAATGCTTGTTTTTTTGTGAAAAAAAAAAAGTTTTGTAAAAAATTTCCCTTTTAAAACCCTAAAAAATTTCGCATGTAAAACGATAGTTATTCCCCCCAAAAAATGTTTTTAACTAGCATCTCCCATATTCTCTGTGGGTTGGCATTATTTTTTTAAATGTCTTTTTTTTTTTTTTTAGACATTGGGGGCTTAGAAATTTGTAGTAATTTTCAAATTTTCAAAAAAAATTTGAAATATACTTTTTTCGGAAACCCGCCAGTTCTAATTGACTTTGTTTGACCTTTATTTAGCCTTTATGTTAGATCCCCCCAAAAATGACCCCAAAAGATTAAAAACCCGCATTTTAGGAAGTTTTTTAACCCCAATTAGGTTTTTCCGGATTAAAGCAAAGGGGAAGTGAATTTAAAAATTTCATTTTTTATCAGTTTTTCAATTTTTACCATTTTTCACAAGAAAGGGGTAAATTGATCAGGGAAAATGTAACAAAATTTGATTCCCCCAATTCTGCCGTTTTCAGAAAAATTTCCCTTGTGGGCCTAGTGCATTTTTTGGGCTCAACCACAAGCCCAAATAGGAGGACCCTACGGACTCTGGGGTCTCATTTTTCTTTTTTATTTTTTTTAGGCCCCCTTTCAGGTTTGCGGACCCCCTAAGGTGCAAAAAATTATTAAACCCCCTAAAAATACCTCTTTTGGGAACCTACCCCCCTTTAAGGAAAAATAGGGGTGTAGTGAGCATATGACCCCACAGGTGGCAAAAAAATTTTGTGTTAGGCTGTGAAAAGAAAAAAATTTTTTTTTTCCAATACCCCAAATTTTAGTAAAAATTTTAATTTTTATAAGGCATCGGGTTACAAAAGCACCCCAAAATTTTTTAGCAATTTCTTCCAAAGTTCGGAAATTTCCCCTACATTGGGTGAAACGGCTTTTTGGGCGCAGGCGGGGCGTAAAGGGGAGGGAGTTTATTTGGTTTTTGGAACGCATTTTTTTGGGGGGGCCATGCGATTTAAAACCCCCCAAAGTCCAAAAAGGGTGAACTTCCCCGAAGCGCCCATTTTGGTTTCAGCATCCCTTCATAATCTCTCTAGGGGTGTATGACATTTTGGGCACAGGTGTTCCAATTTTTTATTTTGCTTGGGCCATAAAAATGGGGGAAAAGCAATTCCGTATTGTTTTTTTGGGTTTCAATTTTCAGCGTCACCGTGCAGTATAAATGACGGGATTCTTTACTAGGGGGTGGGTAAAATTTTGCAATGATTAGTTTTTATATGTTTTTTTTTTTATTACTTTTAACAATATAAATAGGTTAAAAAAATTGCGTTTTTATGTTGCCCTTTTGATACCCCTAACGTTTTCAGTTTTTGTATAAGATGTTAGGGGTTGTTTTTGTGGGATGATTTGACGTTTTTTATTTCCATTATGGGGGCATATGCCGCTTTGATCACTTTTTTTTAAAGGGTTTTTGTGGGGAAATTTTTGAACAAAATAAGCTTTCCCTGGTAGTTTTTTTTTATTTTTTTTTTTTACAGTGGTCACTGTGAAGTATAACGGGACATCTAGTATTCCCAAGCAGTCATCGTTTCAATTCCCCCAATTTGTATATTTTTTTATGTTTTACTGTTTTTACAAAATAAAACATTTTTTATTCAAAAAGGAAAACACGTTTTGCATCGCCATAGTCTGAGAGCCATAACTTTTTTATTTTTCTGGTACGGAGCTGTTTTTTTGGGGGTGGTTGATGTTTTTATGTATCATTTTTGGGGGACAAGACTTTTTGATCAGTTTTTTAAACCTTTTTTTTGGAAAAAGGGAGGGGGAAAAAATCTGCAAACCCAGTACGTTTTTTATTTTTTTTTTAACAGGGGTCACCCTGCAGTATATGACCAGTTAGCTTTACTCTTGGGTCGATACGATTACGGCGAACCCTATTTTATATTTTTTAAAATTTTTAAGCAAAAAAAAAAAAAAAAAAAAAAAAGTTTTTTTGTGTTAAAAAAAATTTTTTGCATCGCTGTTTCTGGAGTCTAACTTTTTTATTTTTTCCGATAAAGAGAGGTAAGGACTTTTTTTGCGGGGTGAAAAATGACGTTTTAATTGGGACAACTTTGGGGTTTATATGAGTTTTTTAAACACTTTTTTATTCAATTTTTTGTGCTACGGGTGTAAAAAAAACGCATTCTGTGTTTTATTGTTTTTGTTTTTTCGGGATTCACCCTCGGGTTAAAATTAACATGACAGATTTATAGGGGGGTCTTACCCCACGCGGGGATACCAAAATATGGGACTTTTTTTTGATCTTTTTTGGGGGGGTTGGGGTTTGTAAAGGGAAAGGGCGGTGTACGTGTTTTTTTAAATTTTTTTTCGTGTTTGTGTTTTTCTTTTTTTTTTTTTTACTTTTTACATTTTTTGACTTTTCCCAGTGGGGTTTTTTAACAGCAAATCCCTCTGGGGAAAGAAACTTGATTTTTTGTTTGAACAGGGGACCTTGCACAGTGTTACTGCTGTCACGGTCGCCATGCAACGAAAAGACACCCTCCCAATGCATTGTGTGCATGGTGACGTCACCAGACACCCGGTGCATTCAAAAGATCGGGGAGCCGTAAAGACCCGCCCACCCCTCCTGCGACTTTATTTATCGCAGCCAGAAGGGGCGGTTTTTTAAATGTAACACCCCCGGGCCCAGCTTTCCCATGGGGGTGATGGGGCTTAGTCACGGTAAATTTCCCGGCGCGTCCCGGCTCGTCCGCAAGCCCCCCGCGATTTCCCGGGCGATGCAAAACATTTGGGGAACACTTCCCCCTTGGGGGGTTGATACGTCCCAAATTTGGGGAAGGGGGTTTAAAGAGTTGATCATAAAAAAGCTCAAAGCTCCAGAAAAATTTAGGGTCTATTCCGTAAATTCCCGTTTCATAAATATTAGAACAAGTAAAGTAAAGTCCCGAAATTTAAAGGAAAAAAAAATTTTGAATATACAGGATTGGGAGCTCAGGCCTCTAACCAAATGATTAATGTAATTGGGTTTCGTTTTTGGACTCAATTATTCAGGTTTTCAACTCGTCCTCAAGTTTCCACCAACGGTTTATTTTTCCGGATCTCCCACTGAGTGCACCGATATGGTAAGTACAATGGAGCTGACCAGGCCCGGATAGAGCTATGAGCCCTTTAAATCCGAATCAAGTCCAAACAGGCACTTTCCAGCAGATAATCCGTGTAAAACAGCCCGATGATGATGCCTAATTTAGAAACTGTGAATTCATCTATGGCGATATATTATTATCTTCATCATTTGTGAATATTGCTTTAAATTCTAAGTGAAACCGAATAAAAAGAATATCCTTAAAAATACACATTTCCCATTTTAAAAATAGAGCTTGATACGCTAATAAGGCAGAAAGACCTTGACAATCAATTCTCTTTGTGCTAATGATGGCTGTTTATCATTAGAAGACAATATGCACTGTGATTATATGGGGTACAGCACTGGAGGTGTTACCTGCAGCTCTGTATTCATGTAGCTGTGTCAATTTAAACCACATTCTTGCTGAGCAATGAACATCTAGTCGTGTTCCTCTACATCGTAGATCACAGGCACATTAAAGATTCATCTTGCTTGTTATGCCAGTTGTGTAGGAAATGTTAAGTTATTCATGTTTCAAACAGAACGTCCCCAATACACTTTACTGTGTGTGTAAATAAATATATATATATATATATATATATATATATATATATATATACATGTATATACATATTTATATATATACATATATCTCTATAATGTCGGACTTGAATGCCTACGGCCCACAGATGGAGTTGATTATAGGGGCCCACCGGAGGAGTTTATTTTAGGGGCCCACCCTACAGCTACTGTAAATGAGTGTATGTGCCTCCTATACTCTGCATCTTGCTTTTTGTTTCAATTCCTGTGTTTTTTTGTCTATTCTGAGGATGTATATACAAAAAACAACTCCAGGTCTTCCCTGCTCCAAGGGCCCACCAGGGGTTTCCGCTATTCGCCTGTGGGCCAGTCCAAGCCAATAAATAAATAAATATATATATATATATATATATATATATTTTATATATATTTTATATATTATATATATATATATATATAGTTAAACATATGCAGGAAACTAAACATGATCTGTTCACAAAATTCCTTCAACTCTATGGCACGACCTATTATTTAGCCAGTGCTTGTCTGTAGAAATTCCATCACTGTATTGGACATATGACTTGTACAGAGCACTGTATATAACATCAAATTTACACTGTTACAAGTATAATATCTAGTGACCTTGCACTGCCAATGTACCTTCTGTCTTTGCCCCTTTATAAGCGCTACCTCCACTGCATCCCCATTCATGTTATGTCACCATCTCTACATTTTCTCTACTAAACTAACAGAGATTTGCTTTCTTTGAGATGAAGTTTGTTTCTTTCTCTTTTAGAAAAGGCTCTATAGCAGCTCTATTGTGAAGGGTGCAGAAATGAAACTTTTAATAAAAAATTTATGAGTGACACTTTATTTACTGATTAAAATGAAACAACTCAAATAATCTCTGGTCAGTGACAGCCACTTGTTCCAGGACTCAGGAATCTTCCTAATCCTAGAAGATTTGAAGTCTTGACTGCATGTTGAGCCATTTCTGCACAGTGTCAACAACCTTCTCATTCCAACTGAATTTCTTTCCTCCCAAAAACTCCGTAAGTGTACCAAAGAGGGGATAACCAGATGATGCTAAATCTTGGCTACATAGAGGATGAGGTAGGACATTCCACTGAGCTCTAGTAACATTTCCAGTGTGAGGGCGAGTATCGTCTTCACTGTTTGCAGTTCTTGGCCGTCGACCATGTGGTTCATTTTCACCTCTTTCCAAACCCTTGCTAAATTGAATGCTTTATAGAGACATTTTTCCCCAAACTAATGTTTAAATCTTGTATAAATCTGATATGGAATGACACCATCATTTGTCAAAAATTTAATAATAATTTGCTATTACTATTGTGTACCTCCTGCTTCGACAAGTTCATGACTACTGACAAAAAGGAGGGAAAGAGCAGCTAGTACTACTGACAAGTTGTTCATGCATGTAGAGCAGCTAGTACTACTGAGAAGTTACCTATGCATGTGTTTGTCCCAGGAGTCATGTCTAACTTCTACTCTTTATAAGAACAAAACTTTCTTCATCTCATACATGCAACATCACCTAAACTGCCGCATTGACACTCCACTTAGGGCATGTCCCCACGGCACGGGTTTTCGGATGGTTTTTCAGCCGGTTTGCGGTTTCGCAGACAATTTGAAAAACCGGCCGCAAACGAGCACAACAGGGCTCTATGGAAAACCCGTGCAGCAGTCCCCACTGCACGGGTTTTCCACCCAGCGGTTTTTCCGCCCGCGGGCCGCCCCAGATAGATTGAACATGGACATTCTTCTGTCCGGTTTTCGGGCGGAATATGAACATGTGAATGGGTAGGGGGAGGGCTTTTTCTTTGCTCATCACGGAGTAAAGCCGTTCCCCCCGCGACCGTGTGCACGGCACACAAACAGGACAAACACCGGTCGGACAAACCGACCAGTATTTGTCCTCTGCCGTGGTGACATGCCCTTACTGTTCTCAGAAATTCTGCAATAAAGTATTCTAATACACAACTTATATATTATATAACCTATGGAAGATGGGGGAGCTTTATGTGAATCAATCAATTAATACACATCTCCAATAGCTGACATGACAAGGGGCTGGGTGGCCTCTGGGTTATGTATTATAACGTATGCACATGGGCCCCTCTTCTGTGCTTCATGTTAATCAATAAACATTCTCAGCGAGTTCACAAAGTAGAATTAATTAAAATCAAGTGCATAATCCATAATCATAAATAACTGAACATCACAAACATAATTGGAGCTAATAACTATATAAACTAACCAAACAAGATCAAATAACCATGATCCCTATATAATGTGAACCCAGAGCGCTCCAGCAGACATGAAAATATCTTGGTAAGGTGTCCTGGGTTACATTATATATGCATTTCTGAACATGAGGTGTATGTATCTTTACTATCATTTGACTAATTACACTACTAGGGGCTTGTTTTTTTGATCCTATTATGTATACCTGATCCCTTTACGATTATGCTATACTTTGCTATCCATATTGTTAATGCTTTAACATTTGTATGTATGTACTTTTCTATGGTTGAATACTAATTAATATTATCCATATTTTATGGAGTGATGGTATTTTGTTAGTGCTATTTAATATAGGCTGGGATACAGAGTACAGTAAGTTTTAGCACAATGCCTTATTTTCTTATGTGTCACTGTCAAATATTTTTAGGTTCGACTATATAGTTACTGTAGCAATGATTGGGAGAATACTTGTGTGCCAGGTAATAGGAGTTAATATCCCAGTATTCTAGGTAATCAACTTGTTCTCCAGATATTGTAGACGTTTTCTGATGCTTTACATTGACATTATTACATACAAAGGCTCTGAATCCAAGTAACCTGTACACTGCATTTTGCCACAACCAGGAACAAAACAACACATTCCTGCCATTCAAACCAAGTGAACAAGGATCTTACAATTGTAATCAACGCAGCCCCCAACAAACTCAGCCCAGCATGCTTTTTCAATTATATTCAGATTACCATCATTCCTCTAATTGTTTTTATTCTCATGTAATGTTATTATGCCAGTGTGCGCCTCCTTCACTTCACTCAGTGTTATCAATTACTCATGCAAGCACTGTGAAAACTGAACGGGTGCAGGTGGTCATGGGTAACATAACATGCAAATAAAGCATCACTCATTCTCTGAAAGCAAAATCACAATTGCTACCCGGGAGAGAAGATTTGTAATATGGTATTATTGTCTTGACAGTCATGGCCCAGCACAGCCAAATGGATTTTAAGAGCCCACTAACAAATCCAATGCAGTTTTAAGGATGAAATTAAAAATGTATTAGAGCTAAGGAGTTAATTCTCCAATGTACTTTTCCTCTCATGGGTCAGCCCGACCTGTACTCTAAGTAATCTGCTTTAATTGCAGATTACTAGAGAACTTTGGTATGAAAAACAGAGAAATAAAACTAATAAACGTTAGCTTCAATAAAGACTAATCAATGAACTAATAAAATGTTACCTTCAATAAAGGATAAGAAAATGTTGATCACTATTAAATCCAAATAAGGCAAAACGCTTCCAGAATAACTTTGTACCTAAATCTGGTGATGTGTTCTTAAACCTTATGCCATAATTATACAAGTCAGAGGAACGCCCTCTGCAAAGGTGTATAAATATAGGATGCTTCTACTAATAAATTATGCATTGGTCTCAGAGAGTCCGGATCACTCCATCCAATCTGGCTACCATCCAATATACCTGAGGGTCCCCCTTGAGAGACCGATCCTTATCAGATGGCGCCCAACGTGGGGCCGGAAGAAATTCAGTAAGACGGCCAATATCTCGAGCCCGGCGCTTCTGCAGACGGTGGATCAGGGACACACAGACAAAAACACCCGTGTACAAAGGTAAGATATCATTTAAGATTCTTACACTTAACAAAACTTCTCTGTGTCTCCCTTATCTAACCTACTGTATGCCGGACTTCTGGGGTATGTTATAGACAAAGTCTTGCTGTACATCCAGACCATTTTGGTCAAGAACCATAGAATATCCTAGTGATACTTTAAAGTGGTATATTGGATTGGAGTATATGTGTGTTTTCATGTCTGTTTTGGTCACATATATTAAACTCATGCTGCTAATAGAGGGTTTAGAGAAGGTTTGGTTTCTATTTGCCTGCCTGTTTTGGGTTATTCACCCTATGGTTAATATATAAAATATATGAGTACCCCTAAGTTGAGTTTATGAAAGTACCCTTTCTCACCCAAAGACCAAGGAGGGGTTTAGTGACGTGACTCTGAATAGTCACATGGCCAAGTCCTAAATCATATTTGGGTCTACACACCTAAAACTGATGTTTGTGCACGGTTAAAAATATATATATAATATATATATTGCAGTTGTCAAGCGTAGCAAAGGAAATGGAACGGGAAGGTGTATGGTGCAAGGAGGAAACTGAGGAAGGAATCAGGTATAGAAAGACAGAAGACAGCCCAGAGGTAGGGAAACATGGAAAATTAGAAAGAACACCCCCATCATATGCACCCTGTATGGTGGCTTCAGTAGGGAAAGTATGGACATGTGTATGTGGGCAACAGAATCCTGACTTTCGTGAGATATGCCTAGCCTGTGGGAGACCGAGGCCAAGGCAGGAGAAAGCGACAGGATTATATCCTGTCATATACAACAGAGTAGAATATATGATCCAAATCCTACTATACATCCTCCTGTCTAAAAAGAGGACACTCTAACTACAGTGGATGAGTTCCTGACCACTCCAAACAAAAAATTTCAACAGGAAATGTTGATGAAGAGGCCACTTATGGGGTCACATCAACCCTTGGGCCATCTACTCCCGGACAGCGGGCACCAATGGTAAATACAGTAACTCAGTATAAACCTTGGACCCCACACGATCAGATAGCATTACTCAAAGATGCCCCAGATCCTTTCGACTTGCCAATGGCTTTTTACAGGTGGAGGGTCAGGTCGTATAAATCCCTACAACTGTACCTGGTCAGACCTGACATCTATCTTGAAGGGGAAAATTGGTGAAGCCAAAGTGCAGGCAGTCATGGATATCATAGAAAAGGTGGCAGCAGCACACTACAATTTATATGATGACAATTATACCCGAACTGTACAATCGGGGCAGGACTTTTTAAGGGGTCTAGAAAAATGGTGCCGACAAAAGGTAGAGGAATCCACAATTTCCCTCTTAGATGTAGTGCAGGGTCCAAAAGACACAGTGGACCAATTCTGGGGAAATTTAAAATTAAGATACATGGATTTAGGATATGAAGAAACAGGGGAGGTGGGGAGGAAACTTTTCCATGGAGCTTTTATGACAGGTCTTAAACCACAGCTCCGACAGAGGGTTCAAACGGCAAAACCTGACTGGAGGACATGCAATATTGAAGAATTAGTGCGTGTAGCGAAAGGGGTGGAGCTAGACCAAAAGGCAAAACCCATTCCCATACAGTATGTCTCTGATGATACCTGGAGACAAAAGCCAGTCAGGCAGGAGCCAATGAGATGTTGGAATTGCAACTGCTCCGGGCATCAGAGGAGACAGTGCAGACTCCCCCCCAGACAGGACAAGACCCCCAGACAGGACAAGACCCCCAGACAAGACAAACAGGAAAAAAGAGAGGTCCCATCGGCTCCCAATGCACCATAGGAAATTGGCAACCCCGTACATCTCTTTCCCCTTCAGGCATCACAACATGCAGGGCCACAAGGGATAATCCCAGTGCACCTCCCGGATGGGAGGGAAGTTCCTTTCCTGGTTGATACGGGGGCTGCCAAAACTGTCATTCGCCAGGAACATGTACACTTGTCTGACATATCAGATGATACTCTTCAGACTCAAGGGTTTGAGGGGTTGGTCCAGGAATGCCCACTAACTAAGCCATTGCCCCTGAAGCTAGCTGACCATACATGCATGACTAGACTAATAGTTAGTGATAAAGCACCGGTTAATTTGTTGGGGTCAGATGTATTACAGGCCCTGCAGGCACACATCATCTATCAACCCAATGGTACTGTTGTATTAAAAACTGGAATCCCTGAAAAGCATTTATGCAAAATACTAGCATGCCTGCATGTATCTGACTCAGTCTCCCCACCGGATGATCCTAGTTTGGATCAGGTTCCTGAATCACTGTGGGCAAAATCAAAAACTGACATAGGACGTATGCCAGTTCCTCCAGTGATAATACACTTGAAGCCAGGAGCAAAGCCCCCTCAAATAAAGCAGTACCCTTTGAGTGCAGCACAAGAGGAGGCGATAGGAAAAAAACATAACACATTGCTCGCTTCTGGGCAATTGAACCTACTAAGTCATTTGGCAAACACTCCCTGTACCCAGTCAAAAAGAAAGGAAAGAAAGGGGAGCCAGTGACTTACAGGATGGTTCAGGACCTCAAAGCAGTCAATGCAGTCACTGAATTGCTAACCCCAGTCGTGCCTAACCCCCACACAATTTTATCACAAATACCCATCACTGCCACATGGTTCACAGTCATTGATCTCGCTAATTCATATTTTTCTGTCCCCCTAGCGCCCGAATTCATATCTATTTCCTTTCACCTTCCGCTCACAATATCATGAAAGTCTTGCCACAAGGGGGGCAAAATTCCCCACCCCTTACACAGATGCATTCAGAAGTTTTGCAGGATTGGTCATCCAACATGCTAGGTAGTAGGGTTTGAACCAACATAGTTTGACCTTCTCCTTTGCGCCCCCTCGAAGGAGGTATGCTGTAAGACCACACATTACACTCCTCCAACACTTGCAGCAAAGGGGTGCAAGGTTCGCGGGACAAGTTACAATTTTGTCAGGAAAAGGTTGTTTTTTAGGACTTTACATACCACAGGAGCCCGGCATTTGACCGAAAACAGAAAAAGGCAATTGAGAAGTTTGAAACCCAACAACAGGTGTCCAACAACTTCGGACTTTCCTAGGGCTTTTATCATACTGCAGCCCTGGGTGAGATCACATCATTATTTATGCAGCCCCTTTATGAATGTTTGACCTCTGACCCTTTCCAGTTGACCCCCAGAAGCACTAGAGTGTTTCCTACTCACTAAAAGTTGCAATCATTTCAGCCCCAGCCTTAGCACCCCAGATACAGTAAGCTGTTTCTACTGTACTGTATGGAGATGAGGGGGCATGCAACAGGGGTTTTAGCCCAAAACATGGTCAACAAAACAGGCCAGTGGCCTATTACTCTGAAAGACTGGATCCTGTCGCTAGAGGATCCCCATCATGTTCCGAGCAGTGGGCAGCAGTTGCACTGCTGTTGACAAGGCATCCAAAATAGTGCTGGATTATCCTGTCACTATTTACACCCCACATGACCTGGATAATATCCTTAATCAGGTCCAAGTCAAGCACATCTCTGTGGGTAGACAACTCAGACTCCAATGTGCCCTCTCATCGCCCCCAAATGTGACCCTCAAAAGATGCATTTTCATTGAATCCACTACTCTAATTCCCATTGACGTAGTGGATGAAAAAGGGGGGGAGGGGAGGGAAAACCACTATTTCTTCAGGGCTTAGCAGATGAAGAAGTTCAGAAAATGCAAAATGAACATGATTGCATAGCCCTTATGGCACAGGAGACATCAGGATTTTCACATGTTTTTGATGTACCTCTCACTAATCCAGATGTTGAGTTTTTTGTAGATGGCTCTAGAAGCATCGGTGAAGACGGACGGGTTTTACACCGGGTATGCAGTGGGCACACAACATAGGTAGTAAAAGCTGAGCCGCTTGCCGCCCACGTGTCGGCCCAACAAGCAGAAATCACCACACTCGTTGAAGCGCTTAGAGAGTCAAAAGACAAACGCAGCAACATATACACAGATTCCAGGTATGCTTTTGGAATTGCCCATGATTACGGTCCCATATGGAAAGCAAGGGATTTCCTTACATCAGCAGGCACTCCCATTAACATGGGCACCTCATCAGCCAACTAATGGGGCCTTACTGCTTCCTAAAGAGGTTGCCATAGCAAGGGAAAAAACACACACAAAGCTCGACACAAATGAGGCACGTGGGCCCTGAGAGGGCAGACAGAATGGCCAAACTGGCAGCTAGGAAACCAAGGGTGGAGAGAGGCAAGCTGCCCCAAGATCTGGGACAAGAACAAGAGGCCCCAGCGACACCCCCACTGATCATGATGACCACTGAGTGCAAACGCCTAGATCTAGGTGTCCTGAAACTCTGACCCGCAGATCTCTGGGGAAGAGCTGAAGGTCTGGTCAAAGGCTGGAGCTCAGGGAAAATGAAGGTCTGTGGAAGGTGGGATTGCGGGTATGCTTGCCCAGGTCCTTATACCCTGCATTGGTCCAAGCTGCACATGGTCCAACACACCTGTCCAAAAATGCTATGTGTGCTCTAGTCGAGAAACAATGGTTTGCTCCAGGATTCACAACAGTTGCTACCAGATATGCACAATCATGTCTCACATGCATACAACACAACCCAAGGTACTCAAGTAATCAAGTAATCAAGGTACCCCAAAAACATACACCCAAAGCTCTCTTTCCATTCCAACGTTTGCAATTGGATTTCATACAGCTACCAAAGGTAGGCACGTATGAATATGTCCTTGTTTGTGTAGATCTCTTCTCAGGGTGGCCAGAAGCCTTCCCGATGCCAAAAGCCACTGCAAAAGCTACTGCAAGGAAACTGATGACAGAAATCTTCTGTAGGTTCGGGTTATGTGAGACTTTGGAAAGTGACAGAGGTACCCATTTCACTGGAGAGGTAATGCAACATGCCATGCAGATGTTAGGGGTAAGTCAAGCCTTCCACACCCCATATCACCCCCAATCCAGTGGAAAAATAGAACGATTAAATGGGACTCTGAAGCTAAAAATTCAAAAGGCTAGTGAGGAGTTAGGAAAACCTTGGACAGAGTGCTTGCCGTTGGCACTCTTTTCAATCAGGTACACACCCAATGTGAAAACAAAATTATCCCCTTTTGAAGTACTATTTGGGTCAGCCCCAAGGTTGGGACTTTACTTCCCACAAACACCCACAGCTTCAATCTGACATCTCACTAGTTATTCCAAAATCTGCACAAGAGGTCTCTACTGTACATAAACAAGTCCCATATTCTATTCCAGATCCAGACAGCCAAGAGGGCTCTCATTCTTTTCGACCAGGTGACTGGGTGGTTGTGAAAAGACATACCAGAAAACCACTAGAACCAAGATTTGTGGTCCTTTCCAGGTTCTCCTCACCACAGACACCTCAGTAAAACTTGAAGGGAAGGCAAACTGGATTCATGCGAATCATTGTAAACTTCTGGAACAAAGAATGATTTTTGCTCATGAAGATGGTGATATTCCCCTTTCACCTCAAACTGAGGGGCTGGGAAATGTAACCCAAAATGAGATGTGGGAACTATTGGTTTAAAAACCTCCAGGTCATCAGCAACCCCTTTTTATTTGATTTTTTGTAAGGTGGTACCCTGTGAATGGGACAAACCACAGTGGGAATGACAATAATAAATTGTTTACAGGGGTCCCAGGGGCGTAACATACACTTTTCACCAGACCAGGAATGAAAACTGTAATTCTTGGTCAGATGCAGGTTGGAATACAGGGATCCATGGGGATACACTCCACAGGGAAACTACAACCAGGGGTTTGTCAGACAGTGCACCCCCCTCAGAAAGAATGACTATTTTAGATCACCCCTAAATGGATTGTGATCCAGAAAGCATTGAGGTAAGGCAAACCTGCAATCCCCATGTAATAAAATAAATGACCCCTCACCAGGAGATGAAGGCCTAATGTAATTTGGATTGTATGTTCCCAGCCAAGGGGGGCAAACAAGGAACCTTTTGGTTAAAGGCCTTACAAGAACCAATAGAAGTGACATGGAACCAGACCCACTAACTCACCACTCACCCATTTAGGGTCTCCTACATTAGAAGAAGTGACTTATGAAGATAAAATAGCACTAAAACAGGATTACAAAAGAAACGAGTGGCAAATTGGATGAGGTACACTGCCCGACAAAATAAAAGAACAAATTGTATTGCATGTGCAACAGCTAGGCCACACTTAGGGACAATACCATTTAAAATTGAGGCTGGAACCCTAAAAGGGCTTTCCTGTAACCTGTCCCTATACAACGCCTCATATGACCCTATAGATGAAAAACATATGTAACATCCTAGCACAAAAGTATCCAGCAGTAAAGTGGATCAGATAAACCCCCTAAGTTTTTAGCATATCCAGAAACTACATCTGTTTCCAAAGAACAGGAAATGGAAGGTAGTGGGAAATTTAACCTCAGAATTTTGTGAAAGTCACAAATCTCTGTGGACAAAAGGGTAAAGATGAGTATGAGGGTAAATGGTTTTTTCAACCAGTGTTGGGGCAAGAACTGACTTATGGGGGATGTGTGGAACTTAAGTTAAGACAAGATTATTGACAGAGTGGGTGGGTAGTTGTACTCTGGTGCAAATACTTATGCCATTCCAAATAATCTCTTCAGACAAAATACATCTAGAATTTAACAAATTTAAGTGTTTTAAGGGTTCACTAGAGAAAAGAGAGAGACTGTACCACAGGGTCTTTTGACACAAAAAATTTATATAGATAACATAGAGTCCACAAAAGGAGTACCCGATAATTTAAAGGGCCCGAAATCAGATAGCAGCTGGGTTTGAATCAGTTCTCTTTTGGTGGGGTTCAGTAAATAAGAATGGTAGATTGGGTAAATTATATCTATTATAATCAACAAGAATATTATTAATTTTACAAGAGATGCAATAAGAGGTTTGGCTGATCAAATAGGGCCCACCTCTTTGATGACATGGCAAAATAGAATGGCGTTAGATATGCTCTTGGCCAAAAGGGGAGGGGTTTGCAAGATGTTCGGAACTTATTGTTGTACTTTCATCCCTAATAATACAGCTCCTGATGGTAGTGTCACCAAGGCCTTAGAAGGACTGACAACCCTATCTGAGGAACTTGCAGAAAATTCTGGTATCGATAACCCCTTCACAGACTGGCTGGAATCATGGTTTGGAAAATGGAGCCATCTAGTGTCCAGTTTGCTGATCTCAGTCGCAGTGGTCGCAGCAATACTGATTACCTGTGGATGTTGCTGTATCCCCTGTGCTCGTGGATTCCTCCGAAGAATGGTTGATGCCTCCGTGAATAATACTATGTATGTGACCATACCACCCTGTGAAGAATGCCACGAATCTAAACCCAAAATGATAGCTTTCTGGACGTTTCCCCTTGTGGTTTGTGATGATAAAAGTAACATTGTCTGGAACTGACTCCTCCCCCTCCCCCCATGACAATGATAAGTAATACATGTACCCAGAGATTACACTTAGAGATACTAAGTGTGGCCTGGAGTATCATAGACTTAGGGTAATGAAGGGCAACTTAGGGGTTTATCGGGGCCGCCCTTTTCGGGGCGATGACTCCGACTCCACTCAGAGAGGGAAAGCATATAGGGAAAAGATCAGGAAAATCCATCTAGGGGGAGATGTCAGATAACAGGCAATGGTACTCCATCACAAAAGGGGGGATTTGTTAAGGATGAAATTAAAAATGTATTAGAGCTAAGGAGTTAATTCTCCAATGTACTTTTCCTCTCATGGGTCAGCCCGACCTGTACTCTAAGTAATCTGCTTTAATTGCAGATTACTAGAGAACTTTGGTATGAAAAACAGAGCAATAAAACTAATAAATGTTAGCTTCAATAAAGACTAATCAATGAACTAATAAAATGTTACCTTCAATAAAGGATAAGAAAATGTTGATCACTATTAAATCCAAATAAGGCAAAACGCTTCCGGAATAACTTTGTACCTAAATCTGGTGATGTGTTCTTAAACCTTATGTCATAATTATGCAATTCAGAGGAACGCCCTCTGCAAAAGGTGTATAAATATAGGATGCTTCTGTTAATAAATTATGCATTGGTCTCAAAGAGCTCTGTCTTCTGTGGTCATTGCGTCCCGATCCGGATCACTCCATCCAATCTGGCTACCATCCAATATACCTGAGGGTCCCCCTTGAGAGACCAACCTTATCATCAACATCAACTAGCACTCATGTTGACATCACTTTCATGGATTACTTTCAACAAATACACAGCGAGTCACATTATTATGACCACTTTCTACAGAGCTCATGAAGGAAGTTATGTGTTGTGAGCTGGCTTGGTGGGAATATAAGGTGCGTGATAGGCTGTCTGCACACATATCCATTTTTGCTGTCATGGATAAAAGGGAAAATTTATCAGAGTTTCAAAAAGGGATGATTATTGTCTTTTGGGCTAAAGGCGATTGCTGCTGTTGTGGTGAAAGTGTATTGTGTGTGGACAAATGGCATAAATGCAAATAAGCGACGTGGAAACTGCGGAGCACCATGTGCCATTGATTTGCGAGATGAACATTAACTGACTAATGGACTAATGCGCTACAGTGGAGCAGCTCACCACGAAAATGAACCAAGAGGCTACCAGACTAGTGTCTAAAACAACAGTTCAATAAACCCTGTTTGGTATAGGGCTTCAAAGCAGATGGATGTCACTGCACTTCAGCTAACAAAGTTGCATGGGCAGAAAAGACTTCAATTTTCAAGGTAGTATTGGAAATGGAACTTGGCTGATTGGCAAAGGCTTGCCTTATTAAATAAGTCACATTTTCTACTTCATTGAATGGACGGACGTTGGTGTGGCAGGCGAGAAACATCAGAGAACAAACACCCTGCAAACACTGCTGGAAGAACACAAGCTGGTGGTGGCAGCGTTATGGTCTGGGGAATGTTGTCGTGGCATTTTCTGGGTCCACTCATCCATGTGGAAGGTAACCTCAGCCACCTGAAAAACATTTCCTCAACCCGCTAATTTCTTGACTTTAACTCTCCAAAAATGCTTGTGCATGTGACCATCGTTTCTTGCTGTACTTAATGTGACTTAACTGTGTATATTTGAAAACAATGCATACTGCAAATATATGCAATTATATGGTGAAACAGCAACATACACCTGCCATCAACTTCCATTATAAAATATGCACGCTAACGTATAACTGTTATTGCAATAAAAAGCAACATAAAAACAGCAAATATACTTTCCAGTCCAGTAAAAAAAGGAATCCAAATATAAACCAGCCAATCTTATGCTAGACATACTTGGCATATGTCCCATAGAAGCGGATGTCACAGTATACAGTAGGTGTGAATACATTTTGGATGTACATACCTAACTAGAAATGATTCCAACTCTTATACATAGTCAAAGCTATATTTTTCAGGACACAAACACAACGACCTCTTTATTACTAACTGGCAGAAAAATACATCTATAGAGGATTTGCAGTACTCCAAACCACAGTGAGATGTCATTGTTGGATCTCTGTCATGATGTCTAGTGGTTGCAAGTAAAAATAACCTAGATTTGTTTACAAGCCATAACTACATACAAAACCATATAACACAACAAATAATAAAATGCAATATTTTATTAGAGCACTTCAAATCCATAGACGGTAAAACTAACATGGGCAGTATCTAAAACACACCTAAAATATAACTGAATGAGCAAAACATTAATCCACATAAAGTGTTGATGGAAACAGCACAAAAAGCATACAGGAAGACCCAAATAAAGGTACTAACAAAGTGTAAGAGCAGTGGATACAAATGAACACCCCAATGTATGTTCTGCCCATGCTTTATCTTACAGGCATGTTTTAGATACTGGCAATGCATGTTTTACCTTCTATGAATTATGAAGAGCAATCATGTTTTGTAATATTTCAATTATGTTCAAATAAAATATTGCATTAAATTATTTGCTGTGGTTTATGGTCCTTGTATTTTTTTATTTTTATATACACCTTTTTGTTATGTGATCCATATGTACTTATGAATGACTTGTTCAGAAGCCATGAAAACTCATCTAGAAAATGGAAGACTTTCCTGCGAATCAGAAGAACTGTCCAGTTTGCTTACCACCATCAGAACAGGATGGGTGCAGACCTTAACATTTAAGGGAGGAGCAGAGAATAGTATTAAAAGGGGAGGAAACTTATCCCTTACATATAACGTAATCTAAAACTCTCTCTCTCTCTCTCTCCTTCTCTCTCTCTCTCTCTCTCTCTCTCTCTATATATATATATATATATACACCACACAATTAAAATACGACGTAATATATTATGAGGCATTTGTGAGATTTTCCATATGTATCACATGTACAGAGAGAATGTGCAGAGAATAGTACTAAAAGGGGAGGAAACTTATCCCTTACATATAACGTAATCTAAAACTCAAATAAATCTATATATATAAATATATAAAAAAAAATATAAAAAACGGAAGCACCACCATAGAAAAAATATTATACACAGGGGTGCAAGCAGATAGAATACCTTTGTCTAAGATTCCGATTAATCAAAAAATAAGGAAAAACTGATGCAAACGAAATATTCGTTGAAAAAATCAGGTGCTTTATTACATGCCTACAGACGAAGTTACTGCTCACTCATGTGTGAGCCGAAATGTCGTCTGTAGGCATGTAATAAAGCACCTGATTTTTTCCACGCATATTTCGTGGGTGCAGCAGTTTTTCCTTATTTTTTTTAATTTTTTTTTAATATAAATATAATAAATTATATATATATACATACATATATATATATATATATATATATATATATATATATATATATATAATATATATATATATATATATATATACCACACAACTAAAATACGACGTAATAAATTATGAGGCATTTGTGAGATTTTCCATATGTATCACATGTACATCAGTTTAAACCTTTACCCGCTCTATATTGTCCCTCACCCCACAGTTCAATTAACTGAGAAACTGATAAATGACTAAGATAAATGACAGATTGTTGTAGAAGGAGAAGAAAATACAAAACCTCATAAAACAAGCACTATAAGACACTGGTGATTTCCCTGAAGCAGAGGGCTTTAAACCAGCACAAAGAACATCCCCCAGCATGGCACATCCTCTGCTCTTTGTACATAAGCGGTCAATGTAACAATGTGCGTCCCAATCTGATGTAACCAATATGACAATCTGAGGAAATGTGACTAATGTTTTCCTGCTGCAGCTTGCTATAAGAAAGACATGCACTGCATAGAAGGGTTAATGGGAATATAAAGTAAATCTCCCTGTGCACTCACCCCCAGCTCTATCAAGGTTAGATTCAAGTAATTGCGTTCCTGCATTTAGTGATGCATAGAAATCCTTCCGCACATCGAGTGGGAACTGCAAACAACACTTGTTATTCCAGTATGAAGTGATGCTCAGCTGGTGGCAGCTAACCGGGGGCCCTCCGGAGCCGGACAGCCTCGTCACAGAGCAAGGGTTCACTCTGGAGCTGTCCCGTCACCGGTTAAGGTTTTCTATTATTCTGCTCCTCAATGAGATTTTCAGTCCATGGTCAGACATGCAGCATTGAGCCTCCCATTACCATGCATGTTTCATGGCCCATTCATTTTTTAATGAGATCTATTCAAGCCACACAGACCATGCAGAGTTGACTATAGACTGACAACCTTTGGCCTTCAAGCTGTTATAGAACTACATCTCCCATGATCCCAAGTCAGCTGACAAACTCTAATTCCAGTCATTTTTGTGGCTGGATTATTTTAGGTATCTGCCATACATATACATGGTTCTCCATTTGATGTATGTGCTTGACACACTGTCATAGGAAATCAATGTGAATGGATCAGAATCTGCTAATGAGACTATTTATATTTTGTAATATAATATCTCGAGCTCCTATTCTCAGATTTACTTACATTATGCCAAAAATGTTCGAAAATATAAGTATTTGCCCCCTTGTGAAGTACTGCAATATTCTATATGCCTGTATACAACCAAACCTATAAGGGGAATGGAGCATCTTAGTTATGGGGAGAGGTTAGTAGAATTGAACTTATTTAGTCTTGAGAAAAGACGGCTTCGGGGGGGATATGATTAATTTATATAAATATATAAATGATCCCTACAAAAAAAATGGGGAAAAATTATTTCAAGTAAAGCCCCCTCAAAAGACAAGGGGACATTCCCTTCGACTAGAGAAAAAAAGGATTCAATCTCCAGAGGAGATTGAATCCTGGAGAACTGTAAATTTGTGGAATAGCCTGCCTGCGGAGCTGGTCACAGCAGGAACAGTTGGGAGTTTCAAGAAAGGCTTAGATATCTACCTGAAATTAAAGAATATTAATACGTATGTAGCTATGTAAAATTCTGGATCCTGGCAGGTGGCGGCTCTGGAGTCAGAGATGGGGTCTCCCCTGGAGCAGATTGGTTCTTGCCTTGAAGGTTCCAGGGCATTAACCAGTGGTGAGGCTGGGCTTAAAATCCTTGTCTCCCTCCCTTTACCCACATTTTCCCCACCCTTGGTTGAACTTGATGGACTCGTGTCTTTTTTCAACCGTACTAACTATGTAACTAAACTATGTATCCTACCGATCTGCCTCCGCACCAGGTTTTAGTGTAGCCGAAAAGATAAGAATTCCCAAGCCCGTCCAGACATTTTCTTATAGCAATGCAGTGCACAGGATTGTGGGAGATATTTTAAAAGAATTCAAATGCCAAAATGAATACTTCCTTTAATATAAAATGTGATTATCATCACTAAGTAAAGCCACATCAATGGTGACAATCTACAGAGGTTTCCTCAAACAGCTCTTTCCGAACATAAAGGAGCGCACACATGGTGCAAATACATGAATCACTGTTTCCTTGCTTTAATTTGCTACTCTACATAGCCAGAAACTGAACGTAGACAGTGTTAGCCTGCAGCATCTTTTATGTGCTTGTCTACCTTTTTGTATTGTACCTTATGAGAAAATCTAATAGAGGACCCCATGTCTGATTGAGCTCCTCACGTACTGTGAAATCTTGAAATTGTTTTTATTAAGTGATGCATTGGGCACATGCGGAATAACCAAGATGTGATCATACCACTTGTAAGAAGCAGTTCAGGGAATTACTGGCTTACCCGCGGCTTTATAACTAGAGACAGACACTGCTGCTACTATGTGGCTCTTTTAAAAGAGGGGTTACAGTCGAGATTACTCCAGTCCTATCACAGCAATAATTAGAGACGACCCGTGACATCTCCTGATATACACCACTCACAAAAAGTTAGGGGTGTTTGGCTTTTGGTTGAAATTTCAGGGTAAACATAACATTTCTTTAATTTTTTTTTAAATGAACTAAATGAAACCATCTCATAAATTTAGAATGGACATGTCCAACTGTTTAATATTTCAGTACCTTTTGCACAACTTGCTGATCTCTAAGGCCATGTTCACACGGCTTAAAATGGGCCGTATTTCGGTCCGTAATTACGCGCCGAAGTGCGCCAATTACGGGCCGAAAACGGCCCATTCATTACGGTAATTCACAGTTCTCATAGAGAACTATGGATTACGTCTCCTCTCCCCGCCCGGCGGATTCGCCGGGCGGGGAGATAATTCACCTGTCACTTTCTAGCGGCGTATACGCGCCGCTAGCAGTGATAGTCAATGGGCCGGCGAAGTGCCGGCCCCCTGCTTACTCCCCCGCTCCCGCCCCGCCCCCGTCCACACGGCGTAATTGCGGGGCGTAATTACGTCCCGCAATTAAGCCGTGTGAACATAGCCTTAGGCTATGTTCACACGGCGTCTTGCCTCCGTGTGAACATACGTGTAACGAGTGACCCCGCAGCCCGCAGCTCGGTTTGCGGGCGCATTCGTTCCCCTGCGCCCCGGCTTGCCTCCTCGGGCGCATCCACTTACCAGTCCGCGCTCCTGCTTCCCCGTCGCTGTCTGCGGGCTGGCACGCGCGGCCCCGCTCCTTAGGGCGCGCGCGCGTCGGCTCTCTCAGATTTAAAGGGACAGCGCGCCGGTAATTGGTTTTGCCGGCCGCTGATCCTATATAAGGGCTCCACCTCCAGGACCTCATTGCCAAATCCATAGCACCCTTGTCCTATGAGAGGAAGCCTTATCTTGTTCCAGTTTTCCTAATCCGTGTACCAGTCCCGCCTGCTTACGTCCTCCCGCCTGCCACATCGGGGGTAGCGACCTGGTGGAATCACGCCGCAGCAAGTCCATCCCGCTTTGCGGCGGGCTCTGGTGAAAACCGGGACCCACTTAGACTCAGCTCCCTGGTGTGGTCAGTACCATCGCTTGCGGTGGATCCACTACTTCGCCGCATTACAATACGCTTTTCTGATGCGTCTCTGGGTCCATCAGAACGGACCCAGAGACACATCTAACAATTAGAGTTTATCACTGCCGGCAATGACAAATACGCAGCGACGTTCACATGAGTGATCGCCGCTGAGTGTTTGCATTGCGCCTGTCGGGTCCTTCTTGCGGATGCGATCCAAGAAATGACTTAGGAGCAGCTAAGACAAAAACGGTGCAGAATTTGTAATAATAATGTATGGTGAAAATGTTTGTTATTTCATTTGCAAGCTTACCACGTCAATTTTACTCCGTGGCAAAACCCCTTTAAGCCTATGTTTACAATTAAAACATAATTTTCTGGTGGGGCTCTCACCGTGCAGGCCCCAACATGTTTGGCCCAGGCATGTGGGTGGGCCACAGACGGACTGTAGCAGGGCCATGCACAGTGAGAGGGAAGATCCTACTGGGGGCCCCATATACCTATCTACAGAAGTGGAAACTATATACCTATATTTAGGAGCCCTAAATAACTAACTACTTAAGGGGGCCCTACCTACCCAACTACCAGGGCACCAAAAAGGTAATTACTTGGGGGATTATGGATGAGGAGTTTGTACATAGGTAGAAAGGGGGCACAGTTAGGAAGATGATAGAAAAGTTAGGTGTTTTGTGTTGTAAATTCTGCAGGGATGAGTGGTGGTCGGGAGAAGACATCATGGCGGTCAGGAACTGATGGAGAAGAAAAGGGAAAGTGAACGACTCATCAGCTAAGACGTCACCTGTGAGTCATTAAATGTAACTGCACTGTATACACTTACTATTTACTACTATGTGGTTACTGTATGGTAGAAATATGGGGGGTGAGGGCAGGGTATGCAAGGGGTGTGGAAAAGGCCCAAACGCTTCAGCTGAATGGGGAGAAGGCCCAAACGCTTCGGCTGAAATTTCTGTTGGCGTCCCTGTCAGTATGAAGGATGCGATGGCCGTGCCACACACAACCTCCTGAGCGTCATCAAATCTTTCGTATAAACTGTGCTGCGGCCCCGTCTCCTGATGTCACCTCCCTGCTTCGTGCCGACGTCTCCATGCGTTCAGAACCCCAGTATTCAGGTTAAATTGCCGTGTTGGCACTTTGCGATAATTAAGGAAAATTTCAGTTGAAGTTTGGGAACTTGGTCTCTAAAAGGTTCCCCATCACTGGTATAGCACAATGCAGCATAGACATGCTTCATTGTGTTATAGTCCCATAGTGGGACAAGTCAAAACAAAAAAAATTAAAGTGTAAAAAAAATAAAACTAAAAGATACAGTAAAAAACGTACAAGGCCTTTTACCCATTTCAAATACCAATCACCCCAAAAAGATCAACATAAAATAAGTACAGATATTTGGTATCACCCTATGCGTAACAACATAGCCTATACATCTGTCATGTTATTTAACCGGTATGATGAACGGCGATTAAAAAAACGGTAGCAGAACATATGCATACGTCCAATGTCGGGAAAGGGTTAAAAAATATATAAATTGGGTTTCGCCATAATTGTATCATACAGCAGCGTAAAACTAACATTTTATGCATACTGCATGGTGAGCTCAGTAAAAAATAGAAATAAAAAAAAACTACCATGATTGGCATATTTTCTTTATCCTGCCTTCCAAAAACAGATTGAAAGGCGATCAAAAAGCCATGTGTCCTCCCAATATGGTATCAATAAAAATGTCAACTCATCCCGCAAAAAATAAGCCCTTATATAGTTCTGTATACAGAAAAATAAAAAAAGTTATGGCTCCCAGACTATGGCGATGCAAAAGAGTGTTTTTTTTTTTCTAAATAAAAGTATTATTATTGTGTAAAAACAGTAAAAATATAAATTTGGTATCACTGCAATTGTATCGATCTGCTGAGTACATTTACCATGATATTTATACCGCACGAAGACTGCTGTTAAAAAATAAAAATAAAAAACACTGCCAGGATTGCTGTATTTTGTTCATTCTGCTTCCCAAAAATCTAGATAAAATGCGATGAAAGCGTCATATGCATCCCAAAATGGTACCAATGAAACGGCAACTCATCCCACAAAAAACAAACCCTTAATCAGCTCCATATACGGAGAAATAAAAAGTTATGGCTGTCAGACTATGACGACATAAAAACGCAAATTTTTACAAACAAAATTAGTAAAACACAAAAAACTATATAAAATTGATATCATTGTAATTGTACCGACAGCATAGTATAGTTCTCCTGTCATTTAAACTGCATGGCGAACGCTGTAAAAATGAAACCCAAAAACCAATAGCGGAATTGCAGTGTTTTTTTTTTCATTTTCACGGACCAAAGCTATAGAAGAACTGTGAAACAGTACAATACACCCATAGATGAGTTTGGCAAGCGGTGTTAAATCTAAAATTGGGTGACTTCTGGAAAGTTTCACCTGTTCTGGTACTTTGTAGACTTTGCAAATAAGACATGGCACCCACCAAAATCTGCATTCCAAAAGCCAAATAGCGTTTTCTCCCTTGCAGTTTACACCTAAATATAGAGTACTGACAAACTTGGAAGAAATTGGGTAATAAATTTTGAAGTGCATTTTCACCAACATTCCTTGTGAAAAAAAAAATGTTGTGCTAAACCTATGGACAATTAGGAAAAAGTAATTTGTTTTTTTTTGCAATGCCCAAAGCTAGAAAATTTGTGAAACATTTGTGGAGTCAATATACTCACTACACCTTTGAATATATTCCTTAAGGGGTGTAGTTTCCCAAATGAGCCCACAAACCGGTAATGGCATCTGAAAAATATCCTAATGAAAATGAGACACCAAAATCCAGTAGTTGCTTCTCCTATTCTGAGGCTTGTGGTTGAGTCACATAGCGCACTACGGCCACATATGGGATATCTCTAAAAACTTCAGAATCCGTGGAATCAATACTGATTTGCATTTCTCTGTTCATAATTAAATGTATTAAAACTGAAAATCTGCCAAAAAATAATTTCGAAATTTCACAACCACTTTGCTTTAATTTCTCTGAAACACCTAAAGCATTTACACACTTTCTGTGTTGTTTTAAATACCTTGAGGGGGCAGTTACTTAGATGGAGTCATTTATTGAGGTGTCTAACATACAATCCCTCAAAGCCATGTTAGATCTGGACTGGTCCCTAAAAAAATCTGAGTTGCAAATTTACCTGAAATTGTTAATATTTGCTAATAATTTTAAAAGCCCCCTTATGTCCTAAAAAATAAAATGATATTTAAAAAATGATGCCAACATAAAGTAGACTTATAGTAGATGTTAATGATTTACTATTTTGTTTGGTTTGACTATTTGCGTTACATGCAGACATTTTTAAACTTGACAATGGCAATTGTTTTTCAAATTTTCACAACATTTTTATATTTTTCACAAATAAACAAGGATTGTATCGACCAAAATTAATTGCTAACTTAAAGCACAATGTGTCACAAGAAAACATTCTCAAAATCACATGGATAGGTAAAAGCAATAAAAAATTATTCCCAGGAAGTGAAACATGTCAGATTTGAAAAAAGTCACTTTGTATAATATATTTACACTGTTTCTCAAAAGATTTCATCCAGCATATAGAGAATCCAGGTATATGGAGAAAACAAGTGCGCTCACTTTAGGTAAGAATTCTTTATGAAGAATAAAACTTCAATCTTTATTGCTATATTTTAAAATATGGACATATAAAATCTATTCAATCTGTGCAAAAAATGTTTTTCTCAAAAAAGTACTAGAAGGCAATGATTCTGAGCAGGTTAAATTACGCTTATTACAACAAGAGGCATTTAAGATATTGTTTTTAGAGGCTAATTCTCCTTAAGGGTTAAAAGAGGATTTGAACCTCAGGGTGTTTTTATGAGAATTTTCTAAAGTGTCATGATATACTGGTGTTTGTATTAATCTTATAGGCCAGGTATATAGGGAGGTTTATACTGCTAGCACACATGCTTTAGAAGGAGGGCATGTTAAAGGGGTTTTGCCAAGAAGTGATTTCCTCATCTAACAGGCTGATTCTCTGATCTAGTCTTGATAAAAGGGGCGGTGTTTCTGTGTTTAAAAAAACAAGTACCTCCTCTGTGATGTCATCGCTCCACCTCCCATGCACGCTCCGGAGGCTGATACTCAATCTCTGTAGTTGAGTAAATATTGTTTGGCTAATCCACAGAGGATAACAGTATTGTGCACAAGCTCTACGGGTTTTGTTTCTCCCTCTTATCTGCTCAGGAGAGAAGAAAGTTCCAAGCACGCAGCGTTCTTTTGTTTGTTCACGGACTGCTGCAGGGGGGAGAGGAGGGCTGAACAGGGAGCCAGGGAGTGTCTGCATGTTTACTCAGATAATTACATTACAACCAGTGGATTCTCTATACAAAAGACACAGGCTCATTTTTCCCACTCCCTTCAAAGCTCATTCATGTGCCCTGCCATCAGATAAGAAGTACAAACAATGCAAGCGCGGCCAGATCAGCTCCTGTCAGCTCCTGGTCATAGCTGATGTAAACAGTCAGGAAACTAAGGGCATATTAGTCAGGCTGTAGCTCTCACAGGCTACACTTTTTATAATCACATATATTTAGAAAAGCGATTAAATACCCATTTTGGAGGATACCACGTCAACATTAGATCGTGGCAAAACCCCTTTAACCATTGAATCATTGCACAGGTGTGTGGCACAGCCAGTGTCCAGCTATTTCCTCGCTGCCCAACTCTACATGAAACATTCGAGGATTTCTTATGAACACACTTTCATCAAACCTAAGTATACCCCTTATGCTACTTTTTAAAGAAATATTTATTGAACTGCTATTTTGAGAAATAAATGTTTGCATAGAATTAAAATATTTTGGCTTGATGCATCAAAATTCAGTGATCTATTATGTGTACCCAGATTTAGGTATAGGGCTTGGTCATTAAGTCCAAAACAGGCTTTGTTCTTAATGGATTAAAGCAGGGGTCCTCAACTCTAGTCCTTAAAGGGGTTGTCTCACTACATTGATTCATCTTACCTCAGTCCTGTTTTCTTGGTTTCATTTTGAATTAAGGGATGTGTTTACAGGAATCTACTAGGCTACAGTAGAAGCTAGGACTGTAGCTATAGAAACCAGAGCTGGCAGCCTATCAGGAGAGATTGAACATGTCTGTAGCTAAAGCGACCTGAGGAGCTGATGCAGCCCAGACAAGAGGGGATATCTAGGCATAGGCAGGATATCGTTAATGGATATGTACTGCAAAATGACTTGTTTTTGCAAGATCTTTAACATAAAAAGCAATCCTTGTAGTGAGACAACCCCTTTAAGGCCCACCAACAGGCCATATTTTCTGGCTTTCCTTAGCATTGCACAGGTGATTTAATTATGCTGCACAGGTGATATAATTACTGTCAATGCATTCTGTGGAATATCCTGAAAACTGGGCCTTGAGGACTGGAGATGGGGAACACTGGGTTAGAGATTACCTTTGTTTTACTTTTTCCACCAGACACAAAATTCGCTAACAAAAGACAGGGGTGATGGATGAAAGCCAAGCAGCTCTTTTTCCCTGTTCTATGATGAAGCAGCCGGGACGCTCTTCTTGATTTTTACTATACTCCCCTATACTAGTATATTCCCCTATGAAAAGTCAGAGCACTAACAAATATAGAGCTATATGGATTATGAAAAGCATTACTAAGAAATGGGAAATTCCTTGGCCAGAAAGATGTACGTTGTATATCAACCTCATTATTATGGCGAATCAAACAATAAAAAAAAAAGGAAAACAAATCCAAATGACTTGTGAAAAGGTAAATAAGCACTTTCCAGTTTTGAAGGTACTTGGAATCTGCAAGGTCTGCATCAATCAATCAAGCACAAGCATCCCTTATATTTACAGGCATATCATTGCTTTGTACTTCAAAAGGGCTCTTTTCATTTCCATCATACAACCAGGATGTAATAAAGACGGTGTCAGCACAAACATGACATCCTCACACCCAAAGAGCATTTCCATCGTGTTTACTGAGGGTAGCTGTAAAATAATTCCAGGGGAGAAGAGCCCACACATCTTCTCCATCAGCCCCTCCATAGCCGTCAGCCTGTCACTCCTCCATTGTTCTGTGCTCTCTGTTCTCACTGGGTAATCACTGCACATCCAGGACAAATTGAATATGATTCCAGGTCAGAAACCTTCAGGAACATTTGTGATAGAGCTTAGGCACTTCACCGCTAGATTTAAAACCTGGACACAAAGCCCATGCTAAGGTTTCCTCAAGAGTTTCTCTCAGAGAATGATCAACTTTAGGGACTGCATCATTTTTTATTTCTGTAGCTTTCCCCGGTGGTTTTATGCATATTTTCTAGGCTAGAAATACTGCAGCCAGATGTTATAGGAAAGTCTACGGTGAAATATGAAAGGGGTCGTTCTTTAGTTTTAAAAATTGATCTGCCAGTTCAGGAATGGCCTTAGAAATCTAAAGTTAAAGAGAACCTGTCACATAGGTTATTCTCCCCTTGCTGAGGACAGTACAAGCTAGTATCAGACCTGCTGTTCCCAGCGCTGTGTCCCTTATTCTGTAAGATGCTGCAGTTTTAGAGCATTTACCCCTCAATCTTATCTTGAGCTGGTGTTAGCCCCGCTGTTCAAAGGGTAGCTCGCCACTAGCTGACAGTTATTCACTGTTTCTACCTATTCAAAGTAATAGGTTTGTCAGTTGAGGTGGGCGGGGAGCTTAGCATCAGGTGGGGGTGGTATGAAAAAAAAACTGACTCTCTTATATGGACTTCTGGCTGAAAACTGGAGTTTTGGGCATTAATACACGAAAACTCCAGCATTCTTACAGAATAGGGGCACCAGCGCTTGGAAACAGCAGGTTGACACTAGCTTGTATGTCCTCAGCATTGGGTGGGCCATTTAAAATATGGATGACAGGTTCCCATTAACACCTGAAATCCGCTCTTTGCCGGCACTGCTGCCGCCAACCAGTGACCTCACCCGCCACATGCTGATAATACAGAAAGAGACTGCTGAGTTCAGAGATTGATCCACTGGGCACACTAGGCAGTTGCCCAAAGGCCCCACAAGCATAAGGGCCGCAGGTGGTGAATGCATGTCCCAGGAATCCCCCGTCAGTGCTGCTTATTTAACGGTGTGTGTGCTCTTAGGACATGCAAATAGTTAAGAACCAAGGTGGAGCAGTTTGTCATCAGCTTCCTACCCTGCCAATTTGACTTGTAGGCTGCAAGCGGCACACAAGTCATCAACAGAGTGTCATGACATAGGCAGCGTGATGATATGGGTGTGCCTGGGGTTGGCTAGAGTCATGGCCTTAGGTCAGTGCTTATCTACTCCAGTCCTCCAGACCCAACAACAGGTCAAGTTTTCAGGACTTCCTCAGTATTGAACGGGTTGATTTTGTAATACGTCAGATGCATTTGCACAGGTGATATCATTACGCACAGTGCATTTGCCACAGGTGATATAATTTACTGTCAGTGCATTCTGCCCCACACGGTTGTTATCATTTCTGTCTTGCATTCTGCACGGTGATATTCTTACTGTCAGTGCATTCTGTACGGGTGATATCATTCACTGTCAGGGCATTACTGCACTAGGTGATTCATTACTTATCAGTGCATTCTGCACAGCGTGATATCCATTGATGTCAAGTGCATTCTTCTCAGGTGATATCATTACTGTCAGTGCATTCTGCACAGGTGATATCCTTACTGTCCTTGCATTCTGCCACAGGTGATATCATTACTGCTCAGGCGCTTTCTGCACAAGGTCGTATCATTTTTGTCAGTGCATTCTTCACAGGTGATATCATTCACTGCTGTGCTTTCTGCACCTGGTGCTATCATTTTGTCAGTGCATTCTGCTCAGGTGATATCATTCTTCTCAGTGCATTCTGCACAGCGTGATATCATTACTGTCAGTGCATTCTGTACAGGGATATAATTACTTCAGTGCGATTCTGTACAGGTGATATCACTACTGTCAGTACTTTCTGCACAGGTGAAATCATTACTCTCAGTGGCATTCTGCACAGGTGATATCTTTACTGTCTGTGCATTATCTACTCAGGTGTATCCATTACTGTCAGTGCATTTTGTACAGGTGATATCACTTACTGTCAGTGCAAATCGTGAACAGGTTTGATATCACTTACTGTCAGTACATTCTGCACAGGTGATTTCATTACTGTAGTGCATTCATGCCACAGGTGATATCATTTACTGTCTGGGCTTTCTGTACAGGAGATCATTCCAAATTTTTGTACTGTCGGGGGCACTTCTGCACAGGTGATATTCATTTTAAACTTTGTCACCAGACATTCTACGGTGATATCATTATTGTCAGGCATTCCTGCACAGGTGGATTTCATTACTGTCAGTACATTCTGCACACGGTGGATATCATTTATTGTCAGTGCATTCTGTACAGTGTGATATTCATTACTGTCGTGCATTCTGTACAGGTGATAGCATTACTGTCAGTGCATTCTGCAAGGTGATATCATTATGGGTACAGTGCATTCTGTACAGGTGATATCATTATTGTCAGGGCTTTCTGCACTGGTGATATTCATTACTGTCCTTGCATCTGCACTGGTGATATCTTTATGGTCTGTTCCTTCTGCACTGGTGATATCATTACTCTCAGTGCCATTCTGCACAGGTGATATCATTTCTGCTGTGGCATTCTGTTTACAGGAGCTATCATTATTGTCAGTGCATTCTCAACAGGTGATACGTTACTGTCATGTGCGTTGCACAGGTGATATCTTTATTGTCAGGCTTTCTACACAGGTGATTTTCATTACTCGTCAGTGCATTTCTGCACAGGTGTTATCATTACTGTCAGTGCATTCTCCACAGGTGATTTCATTACTTGTCAGTGCATTCTTGCCACAGGTGATATCATCACTGTCAGTGCATTGCTGCAACAAGGTGATATCATTACTGTCAGTTCACTTCTGCACTGGTGTTAATCACATTTTGTCTGTGCATTCTGCACAGGTGATATCATTTTTGTCAGTGATTCTGCACAGGTGCATATTACTGTCAGTGCATTCGCACAGGTGATATCATTATTGTCAGTGCATCTGCCACCCGGTGATTTCTTTACTGTCGTGCTTCTGCAAGGTTGATATCCATTACTGTCAGTGCATTCTGCACAGGTGATATCATTATTGTCAGTGCATTCTCTACGGCCCGGTTCACACGGCTTACAGTATTCAAGCCGTATTTGCGGAACGGATCCCGCCCACAATGCGGCTTGAATAAGGGGCGGGGCCGGGGGCGCGGCGGGGGAGCTGCTCGCCGGCCCCATAGACAATGCGTATGCGCCCCGCCGTAAAAAGTTGCATGGCACTTCCCCCCCTCCCCCCCCGCGGAGGATTTGCCGAGCGGGGGGGAGGAGCGACGGAATCCACAGTTCTCTATTGAGATACTGTGGATTTACCGTATAATGACAGGGACGGATTGGAGCCGTACTGCAGCGCAAATACGGCGCGCAGTACGGCTCCAATCCGTGCCAAAATAAGCCGTGTGAACGAGGCCTACAGGTGATATCATTATTGTCAGTGCATTCTGCACAGGTGATATCATTATTGTCAGTGCATTCTGTACAGGTGATATCATTATTTCGTCAGTGCACTTCTGCAATGTGATATCATTAATGTCAGTGCATTCTGCAAGGTGATATCATTACTGTCAGTGCATTCTGCACAAGGTGATATCATTATGGTCAGTGCATTCTGCACAAGTGATCCATTTCTGTCAGTGCATTCTGCACAGGTGATATCATTATTGGCAGTTGCATTGGCCAGGTGATTTCATTACTGTCAGTGCTTCTGTCCTGCACTACTGTCCGTGTATTCTCGTCAGGGATATTCTATTACTGTCAGTGCATTATGCACAGGTGATTTCATTATTGTCAGTGCATTGTGCACAGAGTGATATCATTACTGTCAGTGCATTCTGACAAGGTTGATATCATTATTGTCAGTGCATTCTGCCAACAGGGTGAGATCATTATTGTTCAGTGCATTCTGTAAGGTGATATAATTTACTGTCAGTGCTATTCTCGTACAGGTGATAGAAATTACTGTCGGTGCATTTGTACAGGGTGATATCATTACTGTCGTGCATTCTGCACAGGTGATATCATTATTGTCAGTGCATTGTGCACAGGTGGATATCATTACTGTCCTTGCATTCGCACAGGTGATATCATTATTGTCAGTGCATTCTGTTTTGGTCCACACGGTGATATCATATTGTCAGTGCACTCTGCACAGGGGGGGATATCATTATGGTCAGTACATTCTGCACAGGTGATATCAGTATGGTCAGTGCTTTCTGTTATCAGGAGTGATTCATTATTGTCAGTGGACATTCTGCACAGGTGATAGCATTACTGTCAGTGCATTCTGCACAGGGGATATCATTACTGTCACGTGCATTCTTCACAGGGTGATTCAGTACTGTCAGTGCATTGCACAGGTGATATTCATTAATGTCCTTGCATTCTGCACAGGTGATATTATTAATGTCAAGCGCATTCTGCACAGGTGATATCATTATTGTCAGTGCATTCTTCACAGGTGATATCATTTACTGTCCAGTGCATTCTGACAGGTGATATCATTATTGTCAGAGCATTCTGCCACTGGGTATATATTACTCTCAGTGCATTCTGCACAGGTGATATCATTAATGATCAGTTGCTTTCTGTACAGTGATATCATTACTGTCAGTGCCAATCTATACAGGTGATATCACTACTTCTACATTCTGCACAGGTGTATCATTACTCTCGTGCATTCTGCACAGGTGGAATAATCATTACGGTCAGTGCATTCTGGCACAGTGTGATTTCATTTAACTGTCAGTGCATTCTGTACAGGTGATATCTTTTCTGTCAGTGCATTCTGTACTGGTGATTTCACTACTGTCAGTACATTTCTGTCAAGGTGATATATTACTGTCAGTGCATTCTGCACAGGTGATATCATTTCTGTCAGTGCCATCTGTACAGGAGATATCATTACTGAAGTGCATTTCTGCACAGGTGATATCAGTACTGTCAGTACATTCTGCACGGTTGATATCATTATTGTCAGTGCATTCTGCACAGGTGATATTCATTACTGTCAGTAACATTCTGCACAGGTGATTCATTATGTCAGTGCATTCTGTACAGGTGATATCATTATGTCAGGGGCTTTTGTACAGGTGATTGCAATTACTGTCAGTGCCATTCTGCAAGGTGAATCTTTATTGTAGTGCATTCTGTACGTGATATCATTATTGTCAGTGCATTTGCACAGGTGATATCATTACTGTCCTGATTCTGCACTAGCTGCCCGAGTGATTTCATTATTGTCAGTGCATTTCTGCACAGGTGATATCATTACTCTCAGTGCATTCTGCACAGGTGATTTTCATTACTGTCAGTGCATTCTGTCAGGTGATATTCATTATGTCAGTGCATTCTGTACAGGAGATATCATTTTGTCAGTGCATTCTACCACAGTGATATCATTACTGTCATTGCGTTTCTGCACAGGTGATATCATTATTGTCAGATGCATTCTACACAGGTGTATCATTACTGTCAGTGCTTTCTGCACAGCGTGATATCATTACTGTCAGTGCATTTCCACAGGTGATATCATTACTGTCAGTGCATTCTGCACAGGTGATATCATCACTTGTCAGTGCATTCTGCACAGGTGGATATCATTACTGTCAGTTGCATTCTGCACAGGTGATATCACTATTGTCAAGTGCATTCTGCACAGGTGATGTCATTATTGTCAGTGCATTCTGCACAGGTGATATTACTGTCAGTCATTCTGCCACAGGTTGATTTCATTATTGTCAGTGCATTTGCACAGGTTGATATTCATTTACAGTCAGTGATTCTGCCACATTGTGATATCATTACTGTCAGTGCATTCTGCACAGGTGATATCATTATTGTCAGTGCATTCTCTACGGCCCGGTTCACACGGCTTACAGTATTCAAGCCGTATTTGCGGAACGGATCCCGCACATATGCGGCCTTGAAATAAGGGCGGGGCCCGGGAGGGCGCGGCGGGGGAGCATGCTCGCCGGGCCCCATAGACAATGCGTATGCTGCCGTAAATAATGTGTGCATGTCACCTCCCCCCCCCCCCCCCCCTACCCTCCCCCCCCGCGGCGGATTTGCCCGAGCGCGGGAGGGGAGCGACGGAATCCACAGTTCCTCTATGTGATTTCTGAGGATTTACCGTATAAATGACAGGGGACGGATTGGAGCCGTTCTGCTGCGCAAAATACGCGGGGCGCAGGTACGGCTTCCAATCCGTGCCCAAAATAAAGCGTGTGAACGAGGCCTAAAGGGGGTTGGGTGGAGCGTTATCATTATTGTCAGTGCATTCTGCACAGGTGATATCATTATTGTCAGTGCATTCTGTACAGGTGATATCATTATTGTCAGTGCATTCTGTACATGTGATATCATTATTGTCAGTGCATTCTGCCACAGCGTGATATCATTACTGTCAGTGCATTCTGCACAGGTGATATCATTATGGTCAGTGCATTCTGCACAAGTGATATCATTACTGTCAGTGCATTCTCGCAACAGGTGATGATCATTATTGGCAGTGCATCTGCACAGGTGATATCCATTACTGGTCAGTGCCCTTCTGTCCCGTGCACATACTGTCCGTGTTTATCATTTATTGTCAGTGCATTCTGTGGAAGCTCCCTGTACACAGGGATATCATTATTGTCATGCATTCTGTGGGAGATCCTGACACAGGTGATATGCATTAATTGTCCAGTGCATTCTGTGGAGATCCTGACACAGGTGATATCAATATTGTCAGTGCTTTCCTGTGGGAAGCCTCCTGACACAGGTGATATCATTATTGTCAGTGCATTCTGTGGAGCTCCAGACACAGGTGATATCATAATGTCAGTGCAATTCTGGTGGAGAATCCTGACATCAGTGATATCAGTTATTGTCAGTGCAATTCTGTGGGAGATTCCTGTACAACAGGTGGATATCATGTATTGATCATGAGCATTCAGTTTGAGCGACCGAGCACAGGTGATATCGACTAATGTCAAGTGTATTCTGTGAGAGCTCCTGACACAGGGATATCAATATTGTCCATGCATTCTGTGGGATCTCCGACACAGGTGATTATTACTATTGTCAGTGCATCCTTGGGAGATCCTGTACACAGGTTGGAAATCATTATTGTCCATGCAATCTGTGGGAGCTCCTAACACAGGTGAATAACACTATTTTCCACTGCATTTCTGTGGGAGATCCTGCACACAGGTGATATCATTATTGTCAGTGCATTCTGTGGGTGATCATGACACAGGTGCTATGACTATTGTCATTGCATTCTGTGGTAGCACCTGACACAGGCGATATCACTATTGTCAGTTGCATCTGTGGGAGATCCTGACACAGGTGATATCATTATTGTCAGTGTTAATTCCTGTACAGGTGATTTCATTATTGTCAGTGCATTCTGTGGAGCTCCTGACACAGGTGATATGTAAATTATTGTCAGTGCATTCTTGTGGGAGACTCCCAACACAGGTGATATAATTATTGTCAGTGCATTCTGTGGGAGCTCCTGACACAGGTGATATCATTATTGTCAGTGCATTCTGTGGGAGCTCCTGACACAGGTGAAATCATTATTGTTCAGTGCAATCTGTGGGAGATCCTGACACAGGTGATATCATTTATTGTCAGTTGCATTTTCTGTGGGAGCTCCTGAACAGGTGATATCATTATTGTCAGTGCATTCTGTGGGAGCCCTGACACAGTGATATCATTATTGCAGTGGCATTCTGCACAGGTGATACCATTATTGTCGTGCATTCTGCACGGTGATATCATATAATTGTCAGTTGCATTCTGTGGAGATCCTGACACAGTGATATCAATTATTGTCAGTGCATTCTTTGGGAGCTCCTGACACAGGTAATATCATTATGACACTGCAGTCTGTGGGAGCTCCTGACACAGGTGATAACACTATTGTCAGTTCATTCTTGTGGGAGCTCCTGACACAGGTGATATCATTATTTCAGTGCATTCTGTGGAGATGCCTGACACAGGTGATTAATACTATTTTCGAGTGCATTCTTTGAATCCTGGATACACTGTGATATCATATATTTGTCAGTGCATTCTGTGGGAGCTCCTGACACAGGTGATATCATTAGTTTCCAAGGCATTCGTGGGAGATTCCTGACACAGGTGATTATCATTATTTCAGTGCATTCTGTGGGAGCTCCTGACACAGGTGATATAAACTATTGTCATTTGAACTTCTGTGGGAGCCCTGACACAGGTGATATCCATTATTGACAGTGCATTCTGTGGGAGCTCCTGACACACGGTGATATCATTATGGTCAGTGCATTTCTGTGGGATCTCCTGACACAGGTGATACATTATTGTCAGTGCATTCTGTGGGAGCTCCCTGACACAGGTGAGATCATGTATAGTCGTTCATTTTTCTGTTGGAGATCCTGACACAGGTGATATCATTATTGTCATGCATTCAGTGGGAGCATCCAGACACAGGGATATCATTATTGTCAGTGCATTCTTGGGAGCTCCTATGACACAGGTGATATCATTATTTGTCAGTGCAATTCTGTGGGAGCTCCTGACACTGGTGATATCACATTCTTAGTCCCCCCCCCCCCCCCCCCCCCCCCCAGTGCATTCTGTGGGTAGATCCTGACCACAGGTGATATCATTATTGTCAGGTAATGCTTCTGTGGGAGATCCTGACACAGGTTATATCATTATTGTCCATCAGGCATTCTGTGGGAGATCAGACAAACAGGTGATATCATTATTGTCCCAGTGCATTCGTGGGACTCTGAAAACAGGTGATATCATTATAGTCAGTGCATTCTGTGGGAGATCCTGACACAGGTGATATCATTATAGTCAGTGCATTCTGTGGGAGATCCTGACACAGGTTGATCTCATTATTGTCAGTGCATTCAGTGGAGCTCCTGACACAGGTGATATCACATTTCATTGCATTCTTGTGGGAGCTCCTGACACAGGTGATATCATTATTGTTCAGTGCATGTCTGTGGGAGCTCCTGACACAGGTGATATCACTATTGTCAGTGCATTCTGTGGGAGAATCCTGACACAGGTGAATCATTATTGTCAGTGCATTCTGTGGAGATTCCTGACACAGTATATTATTTATTGTTCAGTGCATTCTGAGGGAGATCCTGACACAGTAGATATCATAATAGTCAGTGCATTCTGTGGGAGATCCTGACAACAGGTGATATCACTTATAGTCAGTGCATTCTGTGGGAGATCCTTACACAGTTGAAATCATTATATCCAGTGCATTCTTGGGAGATCCCTGAACACAGGTGATATCAATATTGTATCAAGTGCATTCTGTGGGAGGATCCGAATCAGGTGATATCATTATTGTCAGTGCACTTCTTGTGGAGATCCTGAAACAGGTGATATCCCTTATTGTCAGTGCATTCTGTGGGAATCCTGATTTACGGTGATATCATTATTGTCATGCATTCTGTGGGATATCCTGACACAGGTGATTAACACATTGTCAGTGGCATTCTGTGGTAGATCCTGACACAGGTGATATCAGTTATTGTCAGTGGTCTTCTGTGGGAGATCCTGACACAGGTGATATCATTATTGTCAGTGCATTTCTGTGGGAGATCCTGGACACAGGTGGGATATCATTAATGTCAGTGCAATTCTGTGGGATATCTGACACAGGTGATATCATTATTGTCAGTGCATTCCTGTGGGAGATCCTGACACAGGTGATATCACTATTGTCAGTGCATTCAGTGGAGCTCCTGACACAGGTGATATCATTTTTGTCATGCATTCTGCACAGGTGATATCATTATTGTCATGCATTCTGTGGAGAATCCTGGACCACAGGTGATATCACTATTGTTCAGTAGCTTCTGTGGGAGCTCCTGACACAGGTGATATCATTATGTCCCATGCATTCTGTGGGAGCTCCTGACACAGGTGATATCATTACTGTCTTGCAATTTCTGTGGGAGCTCCTGACACAGGTGATATCATTATTATCCAGTGCATTCTGTGGGAGACCTGACACAGGTGAAAATCATTATGTCGGTTGCCTTCTGTGGGAGATCCTACACAGGTGATATCACTATTGTCAGGCAATCTGCGGGGAGATCCGACACAGGTGATATAATATTGTCAGTGCAATTCTGAGGGAGATCCTGACACAGGTGATATCATTTATTTCAGTGCATCTGTGGAGATCCTGACACAGGTGATATCACTATTGTCAGTGCATTCTGTGGGAGCTCCTGACACAGGTGATATCTTTATTGTCCAGTGCATTCTGTGGAGCTCCGGCACAGGTGATATGATTATTGTCATGCATTTCTGTTGGAGATCCTGACACAGTGGATATCAACTATTTGTCAGTGGCATTCAGTGGGAGATCCTGACAGCAGGTGATATCATTATTGACCATGCATTCAGTGGGGAGATTCCTGACACAGGTGATATCAATATTGTCAGTGCATTCTGTGGGAGTATCCTTACACAGGTATATCATTATTGTCAGTGCATTCTGTGGGAGATTCCTGGATACAGGTGATATCACTATTGTCAGTGGCGATCTGTGGGTAGATCCTGACACAGGTGATATCATTATTGTCAAGTGCATTCTGTGGGAGATCCTGACACAGGTGATATCATTATTGTCCATGCATTCTGTGGGAGATCCCTGACACAGGTGAATCATTATTGTCATGCTTCTGTGAGAGCTCCTGAAAACATGACCTGTTGGTGGGTCCTGAGGACTGGAGTTGGGGAGCCCTGCACTAGAGCATCCTATGGCTCAGTTAAACCGGCAGGTATTACACATACACTCTTTTGTAGTGTTACAGCTTCAAAAGCCATTGTGTAATTTGAATGCAAAGGGAAGATGTTGAGCAATTACTAACGACAACCTCTCAAGTTGCTCTTTCATTTACAGAGGGCCTCTGAAATATAAGGTTGTTTCCACACGGCAATGTACAAATACGGGTTTTATTCTGAATTAGAATCCGACTGGTATGTGAACATCGTTTTTCTCTTTTTTGCACAGTATTTGGGAACAGTTTTTGGTTTTTGGCCGTCCCATGCAATCCAATAGTACAATAATCCGCTGTTTTAAGTGATAAATGGCAGGTTATTGTGCATGGTCCAAGTTTTTTGACTTTTGAAATATGACCTCAGAAAATCAGAGCTGTGTAGACTACAGGATTTTCTATTGAGGTTTATGGGAATGGTTCACAGCTGGTTTTCCAAAATTCGAAAACCTACTATAAACCCTTGCAGTGTAGACATATCCCAAGAGCTGGAATCTTGATTAGTTAAGGAGAGTGTTCCTCTGTCCCTTCACGCTCATTTTGATAAATCTCCCTTGTATATTCCTTTGGCTTGAATTTCCTGAAAATGCACTCAATCTGTCAGGCTAATCCCACAATTTCTATGGGATTGTGTAAGTAGAGAGATATTCACCCCTAGAAGCTTTGTCTCTAGGGGCTTCCCATAGGAATATGGGGCTATATGGGGCTGCCCATAGGAATATAGGACTAAACGATATTGGCAGCTCTCTACTCTGTTATGTCATTAATTGCCTATGCTTGATGTGTACTGAGATACCAATATGGCAGCAGGCAAATGGAAAAACTTTAATTAAATTAATCGTAAATAAATTGCCTCCCTATGGCTATGGAAAATATTTAAAGGAAGAGCCTGTAAATACAGGGATTCTTCAACTTACAATATTAACTGATTTTGGGACAAATATTGTATTTTGAAACGGTCGTATATTGAGACTATAATTCTGTGGAAAATTGGTAATTAGTTTCAAGTCCTAAAATCTCATCCAACATAATGCAAAATGAAGATTAGAAAAAAGTAGAGAACTAATCCAGATAAAGCAAGTCCTTTCATACAACATTAGAAAGAGCTGCTGGAAGCTGGAAATCACATTTTATGATAAGGGGAGGAGCTTGCAAATGAAATAACAAACATTTTCACCATTCATTATCATTAAAAATTCTGTAGCGTTTTTGTTTTAGCTGCTCCTTTAGTGATCCATTGTTTACAGCTCATCTCCAGGGGATACGACCAGGGCTGTGAGCTCCTCAGGCCTGGTCACACATGCTCAGACATCACTTCTCCTCTCAGGCAGCTACTGAGTGTTCAAACCCCAGGTGCTGTCACTCTACTCCCATCCTCGTTTGAATTGCATATCATGTGACCCAGCAGGATGACATCATCAGGCCTTTCCTTCTCTCTAGTCAAAGAAAGGTCTGTTTATGTATAGCATTGTGAGTAGCTGAGAGGTAAAGATTTTGCCTCCAGGGACAAGGGTCCTAGGTTCAAATCCCTGCAGGAACCAAAGCTGTGTTTTTTTTTCCTCTTTATCAATGCACAAACCTGATTGAGGTTTCTTTTTTATTTATTTGCCCTGTTTGACTGATTACTAAGGAGGACAGAGGACGGGAGTAGAGTGACAGCACCTGGGGTTTGAACACTCAGTAGATGCCTGAGAGGAGAGGTGATGTCTGAGCATGTACGACCAGGGCTGAGGAGCTCTCAGCCCTGGTCGTATCCCTTGTGACGAGCTGTAAACAATGGATCACTAAAGGAGCAGCTAAAACAAAAATGGTGCAGAATTTTTAATAATAATGAATGAAGAAAATGTTTGTTTCATTTGCAAGGTTTCCACGTCAATTTTACTTTGTGGCAAAACCCCTTTAATATAAACAGCAGTGAAAGATAAGTAAACTAATAACAAAATGTATTATTTAGGGAAAGTAACCTGTGTAGTATCTTACTACAAAGGGACCACATAATCATTGTAGTACGAGAAGTATCACCCCTGAGATGGCGTTACCACAACATTGTTTTTCTTAACATTTGTTTTATAAAATTTTAGTTATTTATATATATATATATATATATATATCAATCAACAAAAATAAAAACACATAACATATAACTGTTCAAAAAATTGTACAAATATAAAGTGATCAACAGGATAGAATTGTGCGATCAAAGGTACAGATAACCACGACATGTTTTGACTGCGTGCCTTTTGTATATTGAGGATTGCCATTTACCCAAAGGAACTGCTGGGTGTCATAGGAGAACAGAATCTATACATAACTCCCCATTAGAATCTAATTGGTAGGATTATATTTTTTAGAAAAGTACGATTTAGCAGAACGGTTCATTTGCAGATTGCTGTGATGGATTGCAACCCCCCGTGCTTTACCTGGTAGCCTGCAGCAATGCTCTAGGCCTCAATTTAGATGCACTCTATTCTGTAAATAAAACCCGGACGTGTATAACAGGCCTAGCTTGCTAACAGCTCCTGGGAATTGAGGAGTTTGTCCTCCTACCTTTATAAGCGGTTACACATTTATTATGTATAATACAGTATCTCACAAAAGTGAGTACACCCCTCACAACTTAATAATGTAATGTAAAATATCCTGTTTCCCCGAATATAAGACACCCCTGAAAATAAGACATAGTGCATTTTTTTATGCAATTCAGAGTTTGGCTGCTTATGCTGATGTTTGTGATGAAATCACTATAATATATTACTACATATTGATGTTTTGTTCAACAATAAATGTGAATTCTTGTTCATGGAAAAATAAGACATCCTCTAAAAATAAGTCTTAGCTCGTCTTTAGGAGCAAAAATTAATGTAAGACACTGTCTTATTTTCGGGGAAATTGTATTGTATCTTTCCATAAGACAACACTGAAGATATGACACTTTGATACAATGTAAAGTAGTCAGTGTACAGCTTGTATAACAGTGTAAAGTTGGTGTGCCGTCAAAATAACTCAACACACAGCCATCAGTGTCTAAACTGCTGGCAACAGAAGTAAGTACACCCCTAAGTGAAAATAGACAAATTGTGCCCAAAGTGTCAATATTTTGTGTGGTCACCATTATTTTCCAGCATCTTGGGTATGGAGTTCATTACAGCTTCACAGGAACAGTGAGTGATGACAATCTGTATACTGTGCTGCGGTATATGTCAGCACTATGTAAATGAGTAAAATAAATAGCAGAACATAGCAAGCAATTTCTACTGTGTCATCTGATAGATCCTATTTTTCTAGGTCACCAGCTATTACTTATTTGATGACATTTTCTTCACATGAGTGTGCCTTGATGCAAATATACATAGTCTGCGAGTTGCTGCTTGCACCATCTAAATTATTCATTGTCAAACAGAGCTGTGTTAGAAACTGTCAGACTTGTTCTCAAACACTTCATGGAATACTTTCTTTTAGATCTCGACTGAAATCCGCTATTTGGATTCTGAGATGCTTCTTTTTTTTTTCTTTCCTTTTCTAATATGTACAAGGTCAAGCAAGAAAATCAAAATGGAGTCCATGCTAAACAAGCTGAAAAGTACAGTCACAAAGGTGACCGCTGATGTTACCAGTGCTGTAATGGGAAACCCCGTCACAAGGGAATTTGACGTAGGAAAACATATAGCCAGCGGCGGCAACGGACTTGCTTGGAGAATCTTCAATGGGACAAAAAAATCTACCAAACAGGTAGGTATTCATTAATTATTTGTCGTAAGGATTACACATGTACCAGAAGCAATTTAGCCAGTCCCTTACAATGCACCCACTGGATATCTGATAGGTGTGGCGCCCACCTAAGGCATCTGTGGATATGCCATAAATGCTGAAGGTTTCAAAATTTGAAGATCTCTTGCTATCGGGAGCACACCCCTTACAATGCTAGGTTCATTCTCCAGTGATTGCTCTACATGCGCCATAAGTAGATTGTCGACTCCCATGTTTTTTTGCAGATTTTTTTTTTTAATCTGCTGATGAGTGGAACACAGTTTCCATGGTATTATTGAATTAATGCTACTAGAACAGGGGTGTCAAACTGCGGCCCTCCAGCTGTTGGGAAACTACAACTCCCATCATGCCCGCTGTTATGGATTATACAAATGCATGATAGGAGTTGTAGTTTCCCAACAGCTGGAGGGCCGCAGTTTGACACCTGTGTACTAGTAGAACAAGATATTGTTTATTAGATTTGGGAACATTACATATTAGGGATACCAGTAATCCAAATTTTCTTGGTTTAAGGTTTTGTGTTTTTTTTTAAATAAATTTAAGCTGTTGCTGAAGGAATGAGAAAAAAAAATCCTGCTTCCTTGCCATTCACTGCTGTTTGAGGGCAGCTGGCAGTCTCCTGCACTCTTCGGTTTAAATCTGGTGATCGGCTCCTGAACGCTGTAGCCAGTGTTCGGATGCTATGGTCACATGCCATTGATCGACTTCACTACTTGGAGCTCTTCACTTCCGAATGGTTATGTCATGCAGTGGCACCTGGCCATTGCAGCTGCTGATGAGCTGACCACCAGTAGTTGGATGTAAAGAGAAGGCTTGGGGAGAGCAACGGCAGCATCTATCTACGTTGGAATGGCCGTAAGTGGCAAAGTCAGTGTGAATTTTCTTACGTTGGTAGAACAGCTTAAATGTATTAAATGGAATGTGTGATCAAGAATTACATATTGTTTAACTCACGTTTTTATGTTAAACACATTTTTTATTTATTTTTAATTTTTTTCCATATCCCTTTCAATATTTTTTAATAATTCTTAAATCCTGCAGTTTTCACTTTGTCCACTAGGCCTAATAATAGTCTGACACTTCCATTTCTGTAGAGGAAGATTTTCAGTAGTCTGCTCATTAACAGTAAAAGCAGGATTAGGGTATGTTCACACGATGTACTGCAGCGCAGTACATCGTGTGTTTAGGGAGCTTGCACTAATACGCCCGTACTTCCAACGGCCCCATTGATATTCATTACTCGCGGCGAATAATTTACATGTCACTTATCTCCCCGCACATACAATACAATCGTATTGTACGAGCGGGGAGAGGAGGTGTAATCCATAGTTCTCTGTGAGAACTATGGATTACCGTAATTTTGGCGCGCATCTCGCCTGTATTAGAGCGCAAATACGCGGCGAAATGTGCGCCGAAATTACGCCGTGTGAGCATATCCTTACACTGAAAGGTGACACCAATGTATATAGATAACACAGGATCCATCGGTCACAATAGAAAAGCCACAGCGCCACATCCCTGCATACTAACTTCTTTCCAGGTCACATGACATGACTAGAAAACTCTCCTATAGAAGTCAGTGGGACTGAGTCAGTCTTAAAGGGGTTGTCTCGCTACAAGGATTGCTTTTTATGTTAAAGATCTTGCAAAAACAAGTCACTTTACAATATATGTCCATTAACCTTGTCCTACCTTTTCCGAGATATCCCATCTTGCATGGGCTGCATCAGCTCCTTAGGTCGTTATAGCTACAGACCTGTTTGATCTATCCTGATAGGCTTCCAGCATTAGTTGCTATAGCTACAGACCTGGCTTCTACTGCTGCCTAGTAGAAGCCAGTACGTTTAATACAAATATCAGTGGCACACTAAAGACTAAGTAAAACCTCAAGGCATATGGAAATATTGGAAATGCATTACCGCTAAGGAAAACATGAAAAACCTGGGACTCTTAGTTTACAGTATTTGATCAAAGATTGTAAACTAAGAGTCCCAGGTTTTTCATGTTTTCCTTAGCAGTAATGCATTTCCAATATTTCCATATGCCTTGAGGTTTTACTTAGTCTTTAGTGTGCCACTGATATTTGTATTAAACGTATATATTGCCTTTTCAGTGTGCACCTGTTTTTCAGAATATATTTAATATGTGCAGAGCCAAAATATGTTTTGTAGTAGAAGCCAGTAAACACGCCCCTGAATTCAAAGTGAAACCTAGAAAACAGGACTGAAGTAAGATGAATCAATGTAGTGAAACAACCCCTTTATGGCATGAAGCTGCTGTAAAGTATGTCTCTGACTGCTGTTAAAGCAGTGCAGGCAAGAATGCTGTCCCCACAATCGTATATAGACAGCCGAATAGAGAAATCTACAGTCAGAAAATAAAAAGGGCTAAGAAGAAAAAATATGGATCAGGGTCTTGATTTAATAAATAAAAAAAAATGGTGACAGATTCCCTTTACATAAAAAAAATGTGTCATGTGACCTGCACTCTCTACAGCATGATTTTGTGACCCAGAAATGAATTCTATGCAAATCTATGAAAGGTTCAAAGTCGGTCTCATAAGGAAAAAAAATTACAGATTTCCTGTCAGCATCAAAAGTAAAGTGTGTTTCATTCAATCAGAGCACAGGTCACAGAGATATGTTGCATCAACTGGAAATCCTGTTTACAGCTGCAGGTAAGCAAAGTTACTGGCACTACAGTGTACCTAAGGCTGGGTTCACACGGCTTATTTGCGGGGATTATTTGCGCCCCGCAATTACGCCGTGTGGACGGGGCGGAGCCGTGGCGGGAGCGGGGGGCCGGAACATCGCCGGCCCATTGACTTTCATTACCAGCGGCGCGTATACGCCGCTAGTAAATGACATGTTACTTATCTCCCCCCGCAGCGGATTCGCCGAGCAGGAAGAGGAGACGTAATCCATAGTTCTCTATGAGAACTGTGGATTACCGTAATGACTGGGACGTATTCCAGCCGTAATTTGCGCACTCCGGCGCGTAATTACGGACTGAAATACGTCCCATTTTAAGCCGTGTGAACATAGCCTAAAAGTAATTTCTAAAGAACGAAAGAAAATAAAAAATCTGGAGTGGTCCTTTACAGTGGGATTTCGCTTGAACATTATATATAGACACTGTAAACATGGTATACACTGTTATATACAAGTGTTTAGGAGTGATAAGGTAAGAATTTTTTTGTTTGTCACTTAAAGGGAATTTGTCATCAAAAATGACTTATTGTTTAACTCACGTTTTTATGTTAAACACATTTTTAAAGAATTTTTGGTTATATTTATTTTTAATTTTTCATATCACTTTAAATATTTTTTAATAATTCTTAAGTCCTGCAGTTTTTACTTTGGCCACTAAGCCTAATAACAGTCTAACGCTTCCTGCCCTATAGATAAAGATTTTTAGCAGTGTGTTCATTATTAACACAAGCAGGGTCAAACTGAAAGGAGACACCAGTGTGAACAGATAACAGAATCCACCAGTCACAAGAGGAGATAGTCACAGCTCTCACCCCCTCCTCCCTGCACAGTGAATTCTTCCTAGGTCACACAGCATGACTAGAAAACTGTCCTATTGAAGTCTATGGGACAGAAACGTCTTATGGTTCCTATGTGCATGAAGCTGCTGTAAAGTATCTCTCTGACTGCTGTTAAAGCTGTGCAAACAAGGCCTAGTGGCCAAAGTGAAAACTGCAGAACTTAAGAATTATTAAAAAATATTGAAAGTGATATGAAAAATTAAAAAGAAATATAACCAAAAACTCTTAAACATGAAGTTAAACAATAATTAATTTTTGATGACACATTCCCTTTAAACTCATTGATGGTGATGTGTGTCAGGGCTCTTTATATCACTGAAAGCATTTGCAGACACCTGTGCTAATTAGTTTGGAGGGTGTCAATTAAGGCAGCTACTTAAGAAGGTTGTCCCACATTATTAAGCAGCCTACATTTTCAGCCAAAATGGGAAAGAAAAAGGATGTCGGCTGCTGAGAAGCAACAAATTGTGGAGTGTTTAGGTCAAGGCATGACTACAATCAACATTGCCAAGACACTTCATCGTGATCATCGCACAATCAAGAAGCATATAGCTGATTCACAGCACGTGTGCGTGCTGATAAGGGAAAATTGAGGACTCTTTCCAACAGGCAATTACGTCATGTTAAAAGAGCAGCTGCAAAAATGCCTTGTCATAGCAGCAGACAAGTTTTTGAAGCTGCTGGTGCCTCCAATGTCCCCCGAACAACAAGATGCTGGGTCTTTCAGAGGTTTGCAGCTGTGCGTAAGCCATCCTGTCGACCTCCTCTGCACACAAGCAGAAACGGCTCCAGTGGGCCAAACAATACATGAAGACTGACTTCAAAACTGTTTTGTTCACCGATGAGTGCCGTGCAACGCACGATGGTCCAGATGGATGGAGTGGAGGATGGGTGGTTGATGGACACCCCATGCAAACACGGTTACGGCGCCAACAAGGAGGAGGTGGAGTAATGTTTTGGGCTGGGGAGAGAGATTGTCGGCCGCTTTAGGATCCCTGAGAGTGTAAAGATGAACTCCATAATGTATGTGGAGTTTCTCAAACAGCACTTCCTGCCATGGTTCAAGAAGAAGAACCGTGCATTCCGCAGCAAGATCATTTTCATGCATGATAATGCACCGTCTCATGCTGCAAATAACACATCTGCATCTCTGGCTGCTATGGGCATAAAAGGGGACAAACTTATGGTGTGGCCCCCATGCTCCCCTGACCTCAACCCCATTGAGAACCTCTGGAGCATCATCAAAAGGAGTGTCTATGATGGCGGGAGGCAGTTCACATCTAAGCAACAGCTCTGGGAGGGTTTTCTGTCCTCATGCAAAACAATTAAAGCAGAAACCATCCAAAACCTGGATGAGAGAGTTCAGAAGCTCATTTCGAACAAGGGGTCCTATGTGCACATGTAACATCACCTAGAATAAAGTTTTGACTTGAAAACTGATTTCAGTTTGTAATAACCTGCTAATGCTTATAATTTCACAAATGACCATTTTTTTGTTCGTTATAAAAATGAAAAGGTAGAAAACTCTGCTGTGCATAATAATTTAGAACATGCATTTTGAGGTTTTTTTGTATAAAATATACTGTTATCATAGGCAGTTTGTTCAAAAACCTTTCAAGTATACTCTAATAGTTTATGACTGGAAAATTACAATGATTGCAATTCATATAGGTAATTTTGGAAAATAAGAGAAAATATTATTTGCATAATAATTTGGAACACAGTGTATATTTCATATAACTGATGAAACATGTAGCGGTATGTCCTTTCCTAAGCATTAGGTTTATATATTATTTCTCACAGTACTCATCATATGAGCTGTGACACAGCACACTGTGGGCTGTCTTTGCTATTATTTTACTATTCACAACTAGACCAGCAATATGACACTTCTTATGCATTATGCATTTGAATGCTTAGTCCATGTTTACAGTTTTGCAGGTCTTTTGTATGATAGGCTTACAAACACACAATCAAAATTATTCAGTCTCCATAAAAATTAGGTTTATTTACAAAATTTACAAACTTTCAGCTGTTGCCAACAAAATAGTTTGACACAACTAATATAATTAGTGCTCTTTTTCCAAATGCAACACAGAATTTCATCCCCTTCCCGTTGTAGTGATTTTTCTAAGAGCCATAACTATTTAAAGGGGTTGTCTCACTACAAGGATTGCTGCTTTTTATGTTAAAGGTCTTGCAAAAACAAGTCACTTTGCAATATGTGTCCATTAACAGTGTCCTACCTGTTCCTATATATCCCCTCTTGTATGGGCTGCTTCAGCTCCTCAGGGTGCTATAGTTACAGACCTGTGTGATCTATCCTGATAGGCTGCCGGTAAGCAAAGTTATTGGCACTACAGTGTACCTAAAAGTCATTTCTAATGAACGAAAGAAAATAAAAAAACTGGAGTGGTTCTGTAAAGTGGAATTTCACTATCTGTTTTGCTATAGCTACAGACCTGGCTTCTGCTGCAGCCTAGTAGAAGCCAGTAAACACGCCCCTGAATTCAAAATGAAACCAAGAAAACAGGACTGAGGTAAAATGAATCAATGTAGTGAGACAACCCCTTTAAATCTGCATAGCTGGTAGTGCACCTCTGTTTGGCTATACAAGTTATTTTCAGTGGTACCATCTAATGTACTGGGGCACCAAAAGAAAAAATCTTTGTCTACTAGAATGGCAAGAAAAAAGTGTGCAGTTGAGCCACTTTCTTGGGAGTTTGTTTTATGGAATTTACTGTGTGGTACAAATGAAAAGTTTTCTTTATTCTTTGGATTTGTACCATTCTAGAGATACCATATTAAGCAGTTTTATGATGTTTTTCTACTTTTTAAAAAATAAAGTTGCTTTGCATTGCCATTTTTTGAGACCACTAGCTTTTTTCCTACAAACCTGTGTTCTCGTTTTTGCAGGCTGAAGATTAGTTTTTACAGGTACTATTTTAGTATGCATGCAGTTTTTTTTTCTTTTTAGATCCTTTTTTTCCCCCCGTTTCTTGGGAAGATAAAGCAACCAGAAAAGGACAAATGATGTTATATTTTAATAGAACATACATTTTCCATTGCAGCGATACCAGTTACATTGTTATTTCTTTTTTATAGTTGTAAAGTTGGTAAAGAAGTTTTTTTGGCCTTTGCTTTTTTTAATGTTTTACATTTTGTCTCTTGCATTTTTAGTTTTTCTAAGGAACTTGACCTCTAGGGGGCACAAATGCTTATACACTATTCTGCAATACTAATATATTGCAGAATAGTTTACAGTTCCACCTATTATTAAGAGGAGCAGTAGGACAGAATTCCTCGGGGGCCTTCTTAGGCTCTTGGCTGCCTTGACAATGCATTGTCTAGGTAGTTAAACATTCAGAACTAGCGTCATCAATGTTCCCACCTGGTTATAACAAACAGCCAACATGCGCCGAGTTTAGGGCGAGATGAACACATTAGCCCGTTCCATACATTCTTTACTGATATATTATGGAGAAAATATCAGGAAAAAGTTAATGACTACTCTAGATTTAGATTTGGGGGTGAAAGGACACTATGTAGTTGGCTACATACAGCTGAAACCACACCCCTATATGACCACCGAAGGCTGCACTTTGAGTTGAATTTGGAGAAACCATTTAATATATAAGCTATTAAACGCTTAGTAACAAACCTATTATAGACCTCAATGAGCAGGGTTGGTTTTTTTTGTTTTTTTTTATCATCACATTACAGGAGCTATAACTTTTTTATATAATATAGACATTTTATGGCTTTTATGTGAAAAGAGTTTTATTTTTAATGGCACCATTTTTAAGTAGCATGTAACCTACTGATTAACTTTCCTTTATCCCTTCTAGGCAGAATAGAAACAGAAGAATAATTACGCTATTGTTTTGGTTTTTTCTGCATTGGTTGTTTATGGCATTTACTGTCAAGTGATAACTTTATTCTGTGGGTTAGTACAATTATAACAGTACCCAATTTATGTAGTTTTTTTTTTACGGGTTTATATTTATATTTCATTAACCAAGCTGTATAAGGGTTTATATTTTGCCTAGAGACTTGTGGTACCATTTTTGGGGTTTATGTAATTTTTTGTAAATGCTCTATTTTTAGGACGTAGATGAACAAAAAACATCTATGGCACCTTTTTGCTTTTTTTCTTCTCATAAATGGGGGGAAAACAGGGAAAATTATTTTGTTGCTTTTTTTATCCCATTTCTGTATTTTAAACATCTGTTTCACTGTTTCACTGAGTGCAGTGCATTATACCTGTAAGTCTGAAACTGACGCCATATTATTAAGCCCTGCTTATGGCTGGTCCTAATAGGCATACATTAAGTGCAGACCTGAGGTCCTTCATAAGGCTGGAAATCGTGAAAACCCGTTGACAGCCCGTGGCAAATATATATACGGTATTTATTAGAGAGTGTCATGTAGCATACACTTGTATCACTAGCATGCATTTATAAGCACTGGATCTATTTATGCAAATCATGCCACATTCATAAGGAGGCGGTCTTGTTTGCCAGTTCAGTTTGAGTACAATGCTTTCGCCCATTTATGAGCAGTAGCAGATATGACCGCACCTTTAGGGCTTGTCCCCACGCCATGGTATTTAGATCGGTTTTTTGGAGCGTTTGCGGTTTTGGAAAACGTCTGAAAACTGCCATGCAACGCTCCCCCATAGACTTTAATAGAAAATCCTTTCAGCAGACCCCGGACAGTTTTTGACGCGGCCGGCGTTCCGAAAAACCTAGAACCCGATTTTCAGGCAGAACATGAACATGTGGGTGTGAAGGAGGACAGCTTGAATCTGCAAACTGCGGACAAAAGCCGTCCCCCTACATGCTAAAAAAAGACGAAATACCTGCTGGAAAATCCAACCAGTATTTGGTCTTTGCCCTGTGAACGTACCCTTACAGCAGTGCCAGGGGCGTAGCTACAGTGGGTGCAGCGGTAGCAGTCGCTACCGGGCCCTGCAGCCTGAGGGGGCCCAAAAGCCCTTCTACCACATAAGACACCAGTATTGTAAATGATGCATGGTAACTGGGGGGGCCCCATTTCACTTTTTGCACTAAGGCCCCAGAGCTTGAAGTTACACCTCTGAGCAGTGCCATTATTTTTGAACATGGTACTGCACGGCAGTCCCTGTTCTCAGAAGCTACAGTGCATAAGTGCACTATTGCAATGTAGATTCTCCTTACCATCAACTAAACCTTGTTCTTTACTTACCCTGGCACCTAGGTCAATCCTGTACCTTCCAAGTGTACCAATTTTTATAGTCCCATTTAAATAGTGTCAAAGTATAAAGTACTGCTGTTACTGGTGATTTTTTTTATTTAATTAAATTGATCAGGTAAAATAAAAGAAATATTTAAAGTGGTGCCCTATTAACATAATAAAATTGTCTTAGGAACAGTATTTAAAGGGGTTTTCTCACTACCTTTCTCACAGGGACAGGTAATTGAAGATTTTTTTTAAATACATTTGTCTTTTGATTTTACTTTAGTCAGCAGGTAAGAGAAATTGTATCTGCTGTGAGTGCACACAGGTTTCTATGGTTACCTGACCATAACTCTATTTGATTAGAGTAGAGAGCAGAGAGTGTCGTTACCATGGTGGGAGAGCTCACTCCGAACAGACTATCTCTAACTAGATTAGCTTTTGTTTACAGATGAGCAATAGTTTTCACTCCTCAGAGCACATGTAGCTTTATTTTATTGAAGATGAGCTCTCCTGTACTGTTCTTTGTAATGTCTGTTTAGTAGCTACTTACAGTGGAGCTAAATATGATAATCACTGCTGTAGAACCACCCACAACCTCACAAAACCAGAGTGAAAGAAAAGCTGGCTGTAACTGTGAAACTGCATGGTGAAAATACCCCTTTGAGTTAGTTTTTTTCCTGTTTCAACAGGAGGTTGCTGTTTTTGTGTTTGACAAAAAATTGATTGACAAGTATCAAAAGTATGAGAAGGATCAAATTATTGATTCCCTGAAACGGGGCGTTCAGCAGTTAACGAGACTTCGACATCCACGGTTACTTACTGTGCAGCATCCACTTGAAGAGTCAAGGTAAGGCAAGTCAATATGGATTTACATTGTGCATGATGAAATTTCAAGGGGAGGTAAAGCTGTGTTATCATATAGAAGTGAACTTAGTAACAAGAGATGCTAATAACCTATATACACATGTATATGAATGTATCTAGATATTATCAAAACTGGGTACAGGTGACTTAAAGGGGTTTTGCCACGACTTAATGTTGATGTGGGATCCTCCAAAATGGGTATTTAATCACTTTTCTAAATATATGTGATTACAAAAAAATGCAGCCTGAGAGAGCTACAGGCTGCCTTACCTGCCCTTAGTTACTTAAAAGCTTGCACTAGAAACGACCTGACAAGAGCTGCTGGCCGGGCTTGCACAGAGAACACTTCTTATCTGATGAAAGGGAGCTGAAGAAACATTCAAGGCACCGGGTAGAAATATGTTGTCTTTTGTATACAGATTCCACTAGTTGCAGTGTGATTATCTGAGTAGATCCCTGCTTTATCTGATGACAGAGAACATGAAGAAGCTTTCAAGCTGCTGTGGAGAAAAGCTGTTGTCTTTTGTATACAGAATCCACCAGTTGTAGTGTGATTATTTGAGTGAACATTTCACATTATCCCTTATGCATGGCTCTGTGCTCTGGCTGTGTCGCTCTCTCTCTGTTAGCTCAGCGTGGCTTGTTTATATTTGCTTCTTAGCAGATAAGGCACGTCCTGGCAAAACCCCTTTAAAGTAACAGTCACAGGACCGGCCTTTCCTGAAATCACCAGTAGCATGTTTTCAGGGCATCTTTGGGGTTTCAGTTTAGCAACCGTAGGTTTCAGATCTTTTGCACATAAGAGATGTTACTGTGCTTTTAAGTTTGCATTATGTCTTAAATTCCTATAGAACCCTTTACAGACAGACTTTGTAGATTCTGTGTGCTTTCACCAGGTGAGTTAACGTAAACACACAATTGGGAAGCAGAACATTGAAAGTCTCATATTGGGGTATGTTCGCACGGCTTATTTTGGGGCGCATTTCGTGCTGTACTGCGCTCCAATACGAGCGAGATGCGCCCCATAATTACGGTAATCCACAGTTCTCATAGAGAACATGGTGTAATTGCGCAATGTGAACATACCCTTAGGCATAGATGGCAGAAACTATTAAAGAAGTGACCACTATTGTTTCATTAGTTGAAGCATGTTGGAAGGTTTTACTCAATTAGTATTTGTTCCTGTGAGAATGTCAAACTTTTCCAGGAAGCTCTCCCATTTGCTTTTATAGGTAGCATAATAAAGCCTCCGACTATCACATTTGGTGGGAAAGCCCCATCTCTTAAAGATTCTGGCTTCATGTATATCACCTTGTTCTTTTACTGCTGTGTTAAAACTCCTGAGCAAGCCTTAATGAATGCCTCCACCCCTGACAATTAGTAGAGGCACTAAAAAGTTGATTTATTTCATGGCTATATTAGCTATAACCAGGAACTGAAAAATCTAATCCGTGCCCATAGATTTAGAAAAAAAGTAAGGTGAATGACAGACTAGCTAGTATTTTAACTGACAAACCAAATTAGAGGCAATATGAAAAACATGCATACCAAATCCTTGGTCTTTTTGTATAAGGGTGTCTTCACACGATAGCGGGCGTACACTGTACGTGCCGCTATATGCCCGCAGCTTCAAAGGGAAGCGTTGGCCAGCACGTCCCTCTAAAGCTCTGTCAATCTCCCCAGCGTGTGCCTGGGGCCTTATTAAAATGAAAAAACTTATCCTCACCTTCCTCCATTCCAGTGCTGGCTCTTCTTGGTTTTCAGTTCACATTCTGTGACTTCCAAAAGGACACGTCACAGCTGCAGCCTCTGATGGGACACAGTGGTCACATGCCTCTAATTGACATCACCATTCAGAAGTGAATAACTTTGAACAGTGATGTAAGTAAATGCCTGTGACTGCTGATTGCCGGTGACGTGCCTGTTTGGAAGTGACAGAATGTAAACACCAGTAGATCCAGCGCTGGAAGCGGGGACTGGAAGTAGGTGAGTGTAATTTTTTTTTTTTCTTTTGTTGGGCCCCTGGTGCATAATATCAGTTTTTTTTCTAGGACATGGACAACCCATTGGGATCTGTCGGGGGACACTGGTGTATGTCATGGGAAGAATCTTGCAGGGCATGTAGCCTCCCTTATAAACAGAAGCCACAATGCAGATGTGAGCAGAGCTACATTCATTTATTAAAAGCAGGCACACACACACCACACATACTAGGCTGATACAGGGCTTGGGCTGCTAATTTGCATTATGGAACATCTTTTTGCACCAGGCACCACATAGTAATCTGCTGCTAGCAAAGCTTGCTTTCTCACTGCATTGGAGTAGCTCAGCTAAACTCATAGATGTGTCTGGCAGGCTTGTTTCTGATAGTAACCAGCAGAATTGTCAGTTCTGCCCTAAACTGTAATACTGGATCATTACAATATTGGCAGTTTACAAAGTTACTCATCAATGTGTCACTTAAAATTACAGATAATTATCCTTATAGAGGACTTATGACCTCTCCTGACCGGCCTGTTTTAGTAAATCATTATGTTCACTGTGAAATAACATTTTTGGAGCATCTTCTCTTATAACTCTGTGTTGTGCTGTTCTAAAAATGTATTGTAAAATCAGTCAGATAAGTGTCAGCATCCCAGTTTTCAAAGGGGTGTGTCACATTAGCTGCCAGCACTGATTGGACAATGTCGTCCTGTACAGGGACACACCCCAGTTAGTAACACCCAGCTGACAGATTGACAATGAATTTCTAGCAGGAATAACTGGAGAACCACACAACATAGAGATATGAGGACGTAAGCTTAAAAATTCCTATTTCATTGGGAATACTAGTACTTTCTCAGGAATGGCCACTGGTCCTATTTTAACAGAAAAGAGCAGATTGAGCAGGGTAGAAAGTAGACTTATTTGTTTTCTTTTACTTCATACAGAGATTGTCTTGCCTTTTGCACAGAGCCTGTGTTTGCCAGTTTAGCTAATGTTCTCGGAAGCTGGGACAATCTTCCATCTCCACTCCCTGCAGATATTAAGGATCATAAGCTGTATGATGTAGAAACAAAATATGGCCTGCTTCAGGTAAGAATTAGTGATCATATAGTATAGTTACACCCCAAGCATTGTCTCTCATATCTTATGTCTGTTCATAAAATGTGTTGATTTGGAAGAGATGCTCAATTCATTTGTAAACGCTTTTGGCTTATATCTGGCTAATAGTAGCCTAACAGTACATTGGATTGTGAACATTTCCTAGTATATGCACTGAGCATTAACCCCGAACACAGTGCTATGCCTTATATCTGCTTCTACATTATCATGGATTCTCTCTCTGAGATTGATGCTGGACGATTGTTAGTTTTCATCTTTTAATATTCAAAGGAAGGGACTGTCTGACATTTTAACCACATTGATAATAACAATGTGTCTCTTTGTAGGTATCTGAAGGCTTGTCATTTTTACACAGCAGCGTCAAAATGATCCATTCAAATCTTACACCGGAAAATATCATTTTAAACAAGAGTGGCGCTTGGAAAATTATGGGGTTTGACTTCTGTAATCCATCAGTAAACCCATCAGAGCAAGAGGTAATTTGGAAGGGACACATGACAAACGGGGGTAACAATTTGAGGATGTATCGTTTTGTACAATATTTAATATTGAATGTCATATATAATTTAGACTGTCATCAGCTATTCAAAGACCGCTTCCCTTTATTTCATCTATCTGTAAAAAATAAAGAAAATAAAGTCAATTAGATTTGTACAACAGACACTGGAAGTGGTGAAAATATAGAGGAAGATTAGACAGGATCCTGAAATAACCTAGGTTTTATTGTTCATTAAGGGGGTTGTCCAGTTTATAGCAAAATAAATGATATGCTAATGCAGCCCAATACAATGAAAAAGAAACCACCTGCTCCCCTTCCTCCTCTTATGAGTGTCACTAGTCTCCCTAGTCTTGTTTACCTTTGTCCTCTTGGGACATCACCACTGCAGCCACTGATTGGCAGCAGCAGTCACTGATTGGCAGCAGCAGTCACGTGCCATCCTTTCCATCACCATTCGGAAGGGAACATCTTTAAATGGTGATGTAAGCAGAGGTAGGTGGCCATTGCAGCCAATCAGTGGCTGGGCTGCGGTGGTGACATCCCATTTAGAGGAGGACGAAGATAAACATAAGGATGGGGGAGATGAAGTAGGTAAGTATAGTTTTTTGTTTTTTTCCAAGTGAGGAAGGGGGAGAGATGGAGGGGACTGCACTAACTTTTCTGTAATTTTGCTCTTAACTGGACAACCCCTTTAATTATAATTGTGAGTTAGCACACATGACTGACACCTATCAGACATTTGTAGCTTATCTTATTGATATGTTGGAAATGGGAAAACCCCATTAAACACCCCAGATAACTGGAAATGTGATAACATGGGACCTGCACCTATCAGAAATGTATGCTATACCTCATTGATAGCCCAAATAAACTATATTTATAACATTTGGAGGGTTTCCCCATCTGGTCATGTAGGTTTGCTATATCTCTGTGTATGCCCTGTGCATGCCCTTAAAGGTTTAGTGCAAAAGAGGAGTGCTTAATTAAAAATGGATACGTCGCCGTGAAATGCTGCAGGGCTTCTCCATATGCCCTGTGGCAGTTCTGTAGTGAGGTAGTGCTTCTCCATGACACATATATGCACTAACATGTGAGCACCACATTAAATATAGGTTCTCTTCTATTACGTGTGTATTTACTGACATGTGAACACCACATTCTTCTACCAAATTACATTTAATTACTGAAACTAAAAGATGCTTCTTTTTATAACAATACATTTTATCTACAGCTGCCACATTAAATTGTCTAATGTACATGTTGTCTTCCTTCCACAGATAAAGTACGTATGTAAAGAATGGGATCCTAATTTACCCTCGCTGTGTCTACCTAATCCAGAATACCTGGCACCAGAATATATATTGTCAGTAAGCTGTGACCCTGCCAGTGACATGTACTCGCTTGGTGTTACTATTCATGCAGTGTACAACAAAGGAAAGACGATCTTTGAAGTCAATAAACAGGACATTTACAAAAGTTTCAGCAGGCAGCTGGATCAGGTATGTTCTGCCATGATTTAATGTCAAGGGTGTGCCAGGCTCTCCCCATGCTGAGCTGAAGGCTGTACATGCACTGTCATTTTACTAGGCATCCTGTAACGCTACTACAGATCAAACTTGAGCTCGTCGGGAGACAAAAATAGCTGAATGTATGGTCATTCTGCAGTGTGATAACCGTGTGGTAATCCCTTTAAAGAAAAAACTCAGTTTAACTCATTTCTGCTGCAAGATTATTTTTGCATTCCTTTTGTTCTTAACGCCCCTCCTTCCAAGAGCCATATATATATATTTTTTTATACATAGATGTGCTTTTTTGGGGGATCATAGTTTCATAGTTTCATAGTTTGTAAGGCTAAAAAAAGACAAGACGTCCATCCAGTTCAACCTGTTGTGCTAAGGTGTTGAATCCGAGGAAGTAAAAAAAAAACTTGAGGGTAGAAGCCAATTTGTCCTCATTTTAGGGAAAAATTTCCTTTCCTACTCCAATCTGGCAATCAGAAAAATTCCCTGGATCAATGACCCCTCTCCTGAATCCTAGACACTATAACTTGTTATATTATACGCTCCAGAAATGCAATCCAACCATTTTTGAACTCTGTTATTGAATTCACCATGACCAAGTCCCTCTAGGCAGAGAATTCCATAGTCTCACTGCTCTTACATAACAGATCCCCTTTCTAGTTTCTATGTAAAACATTCGTTCCTCAAGACGAAGAGGATGCCCCCTTGTTCTAGATACAGTCCCTGGGTAAAATAAATCTTGGGAGAATTCCCTATAATTGACCTTTGATGTATTTAAAGCATATTTATTATGTCCCCCCCGAAGCCTCTTTTTCCTCTAACTAAATAACCCCAATCATGTCAATCTTTCTGGATACTGTAGCCACACCAGTCCTTTTATTATTTTTTTTGCCCGCCCCCTTTTGTACCTGTTCAAGCGCTACAATGTCTTTTCCTGTCACTGGTGCCCAAAACGTACCCAATATTCCATGTTGGTTAAACCAGTGACTTGTATAATGGGAGAATAATTGTTCTCATCATCGTGCATCTATGCCCCATATTAATGCACCCCATGATCCTATTATGCTATGGCTTGCTGCTGCCCTGACACTGGCTGCTACAATTAAGTTTACTGTCCACCAATCCCTAAGTCCTTCTCCATGCACTTTTACTCCATTTTTGTCATTTAACATGTAATCATGTAATGGATTTCTCATTCCCCCATGTGCATAACCTTGCATTTATCTTGTTAAAACCTCATCTGCCATTTTCCCAGCCTATCCTCCAACTTATCCAGATCCATTTGTAATAACACATAATCCTCTATTGTGTTGATTACTTTACAGAGCTTAGTATCGTCTGCAAAGATCGATATTCTACTGCGTAATCCCTGTGTAAGATCATTAATGAAAATGATTAATGAGGATAGGGCCCAATCCTGACCCTTGTGTGTACCCCACTAGTAACAGTGATCCAGTCAGAGAAAATGTACCGATATTACTACCCTATGTTTTTCTATCAGTGAGCCAGTTCCTTACCCACAATTGCATACATTTTCCCCCCCAGTCCAAGAATTCTCATTTATTTACCAACCTTTTATGTGGCACCTACAAATCTTTAGAAAAATCTAGATAATGACATCCAGTGCCTGACCCCCGATCCAGTCTAGAACGGACTTCCTCATAGAAGCTGGATGAGATTAGTCTGACAGGACCGATCCTTCATAAACCCATGCTGGGGAACGGCGTAGGCAATTTAATTTCAGTGAGATATCTCCAGGATAGCAATCTCTGAGAAAACCTTCAAAACCATTTTACCTACTACAGAGGTTAAGCTTACTGGCCTAAAGTTTCCTGGATCACTTTTTTGACCCCTTTTTGAATGATTGCAACCACATTTTGCTAGCGCCAAATCCTTTGGGACATACCCCGATATTAACAGTCCATATATTATTAAGAATAAGGGGCCTATCTATGACATCACTTAACTCTCTTAGACACGTGGTGTATGCCATCTGGACCTGGGGTTTTGTTCTATTTTGATCTTCCTAAGGCGGAGCTTGCACTTCTTCCTGGTTAGACAAGAAACTTTTATTGCGAGTTTACACCACATCTCATCTGCGTTCAACAGAAGGCTCATCCTCCTCAGTAAATCTACCTGTGGGAGAAAAACAAGTGTTTAATATAGTTTGCTTTTTCTCATCTCCGCCCATCCGTTAACTACTGTACTCTCCCCCTCAGATAATTTTTCAAAGGGCCAACATTTTATTTTTTAATCATTTTTACTATTTATATAGTTTAATAATATTTTGGGAGTTAGTTTTTACTTTCTATAGCAATATGTCTTTCCCGTCTCCACTTTGCTCCTTTATCTTTATTTTACACACTTTATTATTTTTCCATATAGCTTTCTTAGTGCCTCTTCACTGCCCACCTGTTTAGTAGGTGAAAACGCTTTCCTTTTGTTTTTATTGCCTCTCTTTACATCCCTGTTGATCCACATTGGGTTTTTTTTCTGTTTTCTAATTTTTTTTTTTACCATAAGGTATGTACCTCTCACAGTGTAGCCTAGAGTTTTTAAAAAAATCCCATTTATTATTAGTTCTGCCATATTATAAACACATTGTCCCAGTCAATAAACGGTTTAGGGCCTCCCTAAGCAGATAAAATTAGCCTTCCTAAAATTCAGTGTTTTTGTGCTCCTGTGCCAAAACAAAACTCTATTGAAGGATAAAACGGAAATTTTGTTATATTATGGTCACCTAATCCCAAAGGTGCGTCCCCTCAACCTGAACCTTTGTTACTCTGTACCCAGTTCTATTAGTTTTAATATAGGACTAAAGGGCCCTTCCTCTAGACGGCTATTTCTTGCACCATTTGCGGTATCCAACAGGTAATTATCATTAGTTATTGACGAGAAACCTGTTTCCTTTATGAAGCCTCCTAGGTTTCAGATTCCCAATGTTGTCTGGATAGTTAAAGAGGTCGCCCAAATAATAACACCATCATCTGAATAGCCTCCTCATCTATTTGCTGATGAGTACATCCTTCCATGGTTTACTGTTTTATATTTGGGGGCCTATAGCAGACCCTATTAGTTTTATATTGTTACCCACCAGAGCCCATGTATATTTACCACATAATGAATTCCACATGTTCATTACCTGTACCTATATCTCCCGCAGTGTTGGCTTCAGACAGTGATTGTATATAGAGACAGACACCTTCCTTCCCCCCTTCCGGTTTTTTCGGGTCCTTCTAAATCGACTGTAACCCTGCAATTAACCGCCCCAGTCGTACTTCTCGACAGACATGTCTCTGACATATCCCCACTACATGTCATATTTTTTCTTCAGCATATTAAATACTTCTAGTTCATGTTTTTTTTGATGGTGCAGACCTCCCTGCATTGGTCAGCATCAATTTATAGATTTTTTCAGTTTTTTTATTCCTTTCTCCCTGAACTTTAACTATTGCACACCCCCTCCCTCCACTCCACCCCCTGTTATATTACTAATTCCCACTCTCTATCTTCACTATCTTGCATGCTATATGTGTAAGTATCCCTCCCACCCAGTCCCTAGTTTATAATATTCCTCCACTTCCTGGCCATTTTGTCCCCCAATACAGCGCAACCCTCCCCATTTAGGTGCAGCCCCATCCTTAGCAATAGAGTCTGTAGCCCAATACAGAAGTCAGCCCCCAGTTCTCCAAAAAACCACAAATCCCTCTTTTCCTACACCAATTTTTGAGCCACTTATTCAACTTCTCTTTCTCCTCCGCTGCCTCTCTGGTGTGGCCCGTGAACAGGTAAAATTTCTGAAAATATTACCTTGAGAGGTCCCTTGCCCTGAGCTTTTGGCCTAAGGAGTCCTTGAAATCTTTTTAAGGACGCCTCCACCTACCTCCAACTTTGCATGGTGCCAATGTGACCATGACAGCTGGATTCTCAACCAGCCCTTCCCAGCAATCGGTCAACCCGACGCGCGATATGTCGAACCCGGGCCCCAGGTAAACAACACACCTGTTCGATCCGTATCCCGGTCCCTTTGGTGGCAGATTTGCCCTGTCCTGGTGCCCCTAATAATAGAGTCCCCAACTACTAGCAACCTGGCAAGCCTGACCTGCACCTCGATTACCCCAATCTTACTGGAGCAGACAGGGTATAGTCTTGCTGCAGCAATGCTATTCTGAACCGACACGCCCCCCTCATCCGCCAATCTTTGCAAATTTGTTGGGGGTACCAAGATCAGGACTAGCCGCCCTGACACCTTCCTCTACCCTTCTTTCTTACAGTTTACCCATCTAGCTGCCTCATGTTTTCCTGCCAACCCTCCATGCTGCCACCCCTCCCCGGCATCTACACCGGCTATTGATTGCTCAGGTGGGCACTCCGGCTCCGCTTCCAGTTAGCAATGGATCTCAGTGTGCCACTTGCTCATTTAGATCCAGGAATGCGGCTTCTAAATGTGGCAATGCACACATCTTGGCACACAGTATGCCCCCTCGAACTGGTGGACAAGGATGGCATACATTGCACAGGTTGTGCACTGGACAGCATTGTCCAACACATGGAACTCATGGGGATTTACCAAGATGATAGACAAATACAATTATAATAAGTAATCACAATTCTGTCCGTCCCTCTCTAAACTCTCCAAATCTAAAGTCTCTCAATCTCAATCTCCACACTTAAAAGGAAAAAACACACTTTAACCCTTAACGACCGCCGGCACCGTCTTTTGAAGGCGGCCGTGCGGGTCGTTCGCTGCAGGCGACGTCTTTTTGACGTCGCTGCAGACATCGGGGTTTGCGGCGCCCGGCGCCAAAAGCTGCGCTAGGATCGGGGCTGAACTACACAGCCCCGATCCCCAAGCATCTCCTGCAGCATCGGGAGCGGAGGAAACCACCGCAACCCATGCTTTAAAAACCCTTTGATGTGCGCGGTGCGTTTACCGCAAGCGCAATCAAAGGGATCCCCTGCTCTGTCTGTCGGGTGATCGGAACGCCCGGTCACACACAGAGCTCAGGGACCGGCTGTCAAACAGTCACTCATGGGGAACCTAGCATGGGCCCCAGAGTTGTCTGTGTAAGAACCAGGTGATTAGGATGCACTGTGTGCTGTCCTAATCCAACTGCCTGTGTCAGATCTGACACAGATTAGTCAATGTATTAGCATATATGAATATGCTATTACATTACTAAGTGTAAAAAAAAAAAAAAAAAAAAAGTTAAACAGTTCTCCCCTTCATGGAGGTCAAAAAAAAAGTACAAAAAAACCATAGAATGATAAAAAAAAAGAATAATAAAAATAAATAATAAAATAAAAATAAATATTTAATAAAAAATAATTGTAACTAAATTACACGCCTCAAAAAAACCCTATCACATATTTGTTATCCACACGACCGTAATAACCTGGTCTAGCAATTAAATCTAACAAGTTTATGAGTGTGGAAATTGAATGTGTAAAAAAAAATTAAAAAAACAAAAAATCTTTGTAAAAAATAAAAAAAAATACTGCAATTATTTATAAGTGTACTTAAACTATTCCCTTTAAATACAACTTGTCTCGAATAAAACGAGGCCTCATCCAACTGCGTCATTGAAAAAATAAAAAAGTTTTACAACTGTTTAAACTCAAGGAGGCCAAACACTAAAAAAATGTTCTGGTCAATTAACCTACTTTTCAGCGCGATCGGGCTTAAGGGGTTAAAGAAAACACTTCGCAACTGATTCACTCGCTCAAGAATGCTCACCTTTAAACCTTTCCCACACTAGCTGAGATTTGGCTGTGTGCAAAACCTCTCTTTCCAGAGCAAAAAAGGCCTTTCAACAGCCCCTCACAGTTGCAGCAATGTTATACTCTGCTGATTAGGTAACCACAAGCCCCAGAACCAGTCACCTGACCATTCACGTGAACTCAACAGCCCTCAGCAACTGTGCTATTTTTGATAACTATAAACTACTAACTACTCTTTAATACCATAAATGTAATCATACACAAAAAAATGTAGCTACAATATAACTATTTTGTTGCTAAGATTTTAATGTACTCAATAATAAAAAAAAAACGGTAAAAATAAACAAAAGTATTTGCTGGGGGATTAACAAGACTTCCCCTTAAATTTTCCAAGTCTCCACACTTAAAGAAAAAACACACTTTAAAGAAAAAACCTGCGACTCTTCACTCGCTCAAAATGCTCAGTTTTAAACCCCTTTCCCACACTGCTTTTTCGGGGAATTTTGGATTTTTTTAAGGTCCAGCCATATCAAAAAAAAAAGAAATTTGCGTATTTTTTTGGGTGGATTTTAAAAGTTTTTTTTAAAGGGCTAAATGCATCTTACCTCATTCAGTAGGATTTGGAAAAGCCACAATTTTTTGAGTTTTTATTATGTTTTAGTGCTGTAAAATACCATTTTTTTTACATTTGCGTTGCAGCACCATTTTCTGTGACCAGTAATTTTTTTTTTTTTTTTTTTTTTTCATCTAAAGACTGGGGAGGCATTTTTTTTGGGGGTTTAAAAAAGGGGTTTTCACATATCGATTCATCTTACCTCATCCGTTTTTTTTTGGTGTCATTTTGAATTCAAGGGGGTGTTTTCTGGCTTTCTAGCTGCATTTTGAAGCCGGTCTGTACATAGCAACCAGGCGGCACCCTATAGGAGAGATCAAACAGGTCTGTACTAAAATGACCTGAAAACGATGCATTCAACAAAAGTTGAAAGTTGAAACCAGGGACTACAAGGTTCCATAACCCTCCCCCCCATACATCTCGCCCTAATTTCCAAATACCCCCCTACGAATTCCCCCCCCAACAGGACCTTCTCCCTGCCCCCCCTTATCATCCTCACACAACCCTCTCCAAACTTCCCGTTTCACCCACACTCTGAAAAACCCCTGGGCCCAAAACCAAAACCTCCTCCACTTTCACCAGTTCAAAAGAAAATCTGAAAACCCATCTCTTGGGCCCTTGCCAAAACCAAACACTAATTTTTGCTGTCACTACTTCCTCCAAAACCTGCCCTGCCCCTAAACCTCCTGTCTCTTTCCCCCCCTCCTTTAGATTGTAAAGCCCTCGCAGTGGGGTTCAAATTTTTCCTTGAACAATTTTTTATTTTTTTTTTTTTTTTAAAAATTTTCCTTTTATCTTTTAGAACATTGTCTTTTTTTTTGTTTTTTTAGTCCCCCTTTTCTTAGGTATTTTACCACTAGGGGTCGTTTTGCTTGTCCCACTTCTCTGCAAAAGTTTTTTTTGGGCAGAATAATGAAACAATAAGGTTTTTATTTTACCCCTTTTCTATGGCCTGCTCTTTTTTCCCCCTTCCCAAATCCCCCATGACAAAAAAACGAAATGTCATTTGTACATTAAAAAACTCCCAAATTTAGAACCTCTTTTGGGCCCAACTTCCCAAAAATTTACAGCCCTTATAAATTCTAATTTTTAATTAGTTTTTTTTTTTTTTAACCCTTTTTTATTTTTTGTATCTTTATCTTTTGTGTTTTTTTGTGTTTTTTTATAAAAGATTTCATTCATATTTTAAACTTTTTTTCTTTTTTAAAACAGCTAAGCCTTTTAAAAAACCAAAATTTCCCCCTTTGTAAAACATCCCAGAAAAGTAAAAGGAACATGTAAAATTTTTTGTTTAAAACGTTACTCCAGCGGCAGAACCGGGAAAGCCGATCAGAAAAAAAGGAAAAGGTATTTTGGGGCTGGGCATCTTTTAAGTTTTTGTTTTTTTTCAAAATCCCCCAATCTACTTTTTTTTTTTAATTTTTCCCCCTCATTTTTTTTTTTTAACCAAAATTTTAAATTCCTTTTTTAAAAAAAAAAAAAATTTAAAAAAAAAGTTATACCCCGTTTTCCTTTTCCCACCCCTGCCCCAAAATTTTCCCTTTTTGCCTGGGGGGAAGGGTATTTTTTCTGTTACTTTGGATGGGAAACCCCACCGGGCAGAACCCTTTCGTGTCCCAAAACCCCTCACTTAAATTTGGTAAGACAGCTCCCCCCCGAAAAATTGATGTGAGACGTGGCACTGATGCTGAAAGGAAATAGAGGACTAAAAGATGGTGCATCATTGGGAATGGGGGCCCCAAGTAAAAAATGTTTTTTTTTTTTTTTTTTTAACTACAAAAAAAAAAAAAATTTGGGGCAACACCCCCCCTTTTAACTACATATATCCATCACCCTTTTTTAAAAGCATTTTCTTTGGAATAGCTCCTAGATTTAATGTTCACCCCGGCCCCATAATTGCGCAGAAATTTTCCCCCGGTTTTTTGCGGTTTAATAGGGGCCCAAAATCCCTTCTCCAAAAACATGAAAAACGCAAAAACAGGTACTTCTTCGCACGCAAAATTGCCCCTGAAATGGGGGTGAATGGGGCCGGAAAAGGGGCCATCCCCCCCTTATTTGGGAAAGTAAGGCATCCCCCCCAAAACACAACGCCTACTGTGGTGAGTACAGTAAAAGGGCCCCAGTCCCTCCCGTGTAACAAAACCCTTAGAGTGCTTCCTCTAAATTTTTGGCCCTGTGTGTGGAAAAAAACCCCCTTGCCCATTTTTTTTTGGGCCAAAAAGGGGCAAATTTTTTTGTTTCCCAGCAAAATTGTGTAGCTGCTGAGTGGTGTTTTTTTTTCTATGCAGTAGCCACAATGTAAGATCATGTCCTTCTCCAAGAAATGTATCTTACCTCTAGCATCAAATTATTCTTAATTACCTTTATTTTACCATTAAAGTCCCATTTAAAATACAGTTTGTTTTTTTAGGTTTTTTTTTAAAGATTTTTAAAAAACCTTTTCCCAAACCGGGCCTTTAAAATTTGGGGTTTAAAGTGAAAAACCCGTTTTGATAAGCCCCAATGAAAAAGTGGGGGTTTTGTATGGCTTGTAGTTGTGAACAGTGAACCCTGTATGGGCTTACAGTCTGGATGAGGGAAGTTTCTTTATAAGTTGCACGGAGGTCAGCAAGGTTAAGGACATTGCAGCCTGTATATGGGTGTTGGACTTGATTCTAGAAGAGCTCATTAACCACTGTAGTGACTGAAACTCTTTGCACACAGACAAATCTGGGCTACTATCACACATGTGTGGATATGATGGCACTGTGTTTACCACCATGGTGGTGAATGAATGTGTTGTCAACATACACGATTTTGCAGCATGCTCCATGATTTATATCCGATCAAATGATCTCTTAGGAGCACTAGAAGCCAAAAGGGATATAGCACAAGAATTAAGGGAAAAAATATAAACATGTAAAATTGCATCATTAATGATGAATTAGGGCTAGTCCACACCTGCATAGAAGAAGCTGACCAAAACCTCCATTGCAGATTAAGCACCAGATCGGTTACTGAGGGCACCAACTTACTGTGAACCCTTTTTTTCTACAGTGGGTTTTGTTATTTTGTCTATCATTGTTGATGGGATCTGTAACAGTGGCTTCAAAAAGCACCTCCAAAGCAGATAGAAATCAGGCCTTAAACATAGGATAACGTTTCACTGCTGTATCAAACTGTGTTCTTTATTTGCAGATTCCATTTTTTGATGATGTCGGTGCTGTGACACTACAATATTTTGATTCCCTTTTTCAACGAGACAATCTCCAGAAATCTCAGTTTTTCAAAGGTTTGCCGAAAGTTCTTCCCAAACTGCCAAAGGTTTGTGTTAAAGGCTCCTGAGGCCTAAAGACCTTTATGTAACTTGAGCTCTTCATTAAATAGTTGACTAGTAATTAGAGATGTATTATTTAGAAGAATGATGTTTTAAGGATCAACGGCGTACATCACAAAGATTTGAGAAGCTATACAGAGGTATTTAAGCCTTGTAATAAATTTGTATAAAACAGGCCTAAAGGGAACCTGTCAGGTCGTTTATGCTACCCAATCTGAGAGCAGGGAGAAAAGCTGAGCTCTGTGATATTTGGTTTTATAATCTGGAGGATTTCTGCGTAAAATGTAGAGTAAATCCTAACAGGACTTCTTAAGAGACGGTGGAAGTTTGGCTTAACCCGGCCACATACAGTGATTGAGAGCTTCTATGTATGCACTTATACAGGGGAAACTGTCAACCACTGTATGTATGTGGGGTAAAGAGGGCTTTCACTCCATTTTATGATTTTTCTGCCCTTTTTTTCCCCGTAGCCCCGCTTTAAATCAAAAAACCCCATATTCACAGAGCTCAGCTTCTCTCCATATATATAACCCTATATTACAGGTCAGCTTTTCCCTTCCCTTTATCATAATAAATAAAATATCACAAGTCAGCTTCTCTCCTCTATCATATAACCCTTTTTTCACAGAGCTCAGCTTTTCCTCATCATATAACCCTATTATAACAGAAAACAGCCCTCTCCTTATCATAAAAACCCATATATCACAAGCTCATTTTTCCCCTCATTTATAAAACCTTATATCGAGCTCACCTTCTCCCCCCTTTTCATATAACCCTATATATCACAGAGTCAGTTCCCCCTCTATATAAAAACCATATATCAAGCTCACCTTCCCCCTCTATCATATAACCCTATAAACGAGTTCCACTTCTCTCCTATCTTTTAAACCCCTATATATACAAGCTCAGCTTCTCTCCTCTTTCATAAACTATATATCACAGAGATCAGCTCCCTCCTCTATTTTTAAAACCCCTATATTCAGAGCCCAGCTTCTCCCCCTCTTCATATAACCCCTATATATCACAGAGTAGCTTCTCCCTCTATCATATAACCCCTTTTTATACACAGAGCTCAGCTTCTCTCCTCTATTCATAACCTTTTTCACAGGCTCAGTTCTCTCCTCTACCAAAAACCCTTATATCACAAGCCAGCTCCTCTCCTCTTTTATATAACCCAAAATAAAGAGCTCAGCTTCTTCCCTTATAAAATAACCCAATTTCACAGAGCTCAGCCTCCTCTATCATAAACCCTATTATCACAAGCTCAGCTTCTCCCTCATATATAACCCATATATCACAGAGTCACCTCTCTCCTCTACATATAACCCCCAAATCACAGAGCTCAGCTTCTCCCCTCTATATATAACCCATTATCACAGAGCTCATTCTCTCCCTCTATCATATAACCCTTATACCAGGCTAGCTTTTCTCCCTTACCCCTAAAACCCCAAATATCACAGGTACTTCTCCCTCTTCATATCCCCCCTATTATCCAGGCCAGCTTCTCCCCTATCATAAACCCCTATTATCACAGACTCAGTTCTCTCTCTATAAAAAACCCTATATATCACAGAGCCAGCTTCTCCCATCTTCCCCCATATTTTTCCCTTTATCTAACCCCAAAATTTTTTTGGTTCCTTCCTTTCTTAAAACCCCATATTAAAGGGAATTTTTTTTGTTTTTTTCCCTTTTAAAAAACATTTACGGCACTGACTTCAGAATTTGTTAACCCAGACATGGTGCCATTCGTGTTACCCAATGTTTTGCTGATAGCAGAGGAGTGCACCAAAAAAGGGGGACAACAAACTTCTCCGCCCGACCCGGCCTGTTTTAGGCAACAAGAACCTATTCAGGTTTGTTTTCTTGATGGAATGTGTTGTAATATGTTTAGCATTTTTTGGATAAGATTTGAATAACAGTCTTGATTGTGTTGTAGTAACTCATTGGCCACTTTGTTGTGAACCCACTGCTAACAATCTGACTAGAAAGGGGTGAATTTTTTTCACCCAATGATAATCTCTACTATCCAAACGTCCATGCACAAGTATCAGAGGACCCATGTTGTGCCAAAAAAACATTCTCCATACCACCTTGACCACCTGACAGCAAGGGTTCCTCAGTTCATGCTGCTTGTTCCAGATTCTGACCTTCCCATCAACATGGTGCAGCAAAAAACTGGATTCTTCTGACCAGCAATGTTTTTTCCGATGCTCAGTGATCCGTCAGCACTCTATTGTATTTCTTGCCTTTTCTTACCCCCACAATGGCCTTGAACTAGTTGTTGCTTTAAAACGTGTTGTTATGTGCTTAGACATTAACTAGAGCACAATCATTGTATTTGGCTGCAATTTACTGGAGTGTCAGAACTATTCATCACATTCCTCTCTGACCCCTTTCATCAACAAGTTGTTTAAGTCATAGGATCCCTTTTTACTGTGTATATTTTCTTGATGACACCATTGTCAGTACAGGCAGTCCCTGGGTTACGAACAGGATAGAGATTGTAGGTTTGTTCTTAAGTTGAATTTGTATGTAAATGGGTTACAGATAATTTTTAAATTAATAGAAAAAAAAAAGGGTTTTTTTTTTTATTTTTGGATGGGCGGGGAAGTGTTTTTACTTTTTGTTTTGTGTTTGTCCTTGGGTTAAGATATTCACCTCATGTGCTGCTGTGGCATGCTGGAACTTGTAGTTCCACAGCTACTATCTTCTGTGGAACATGGAACTACGAGTGCCAGCATGCCCCATAAGTCTCTCTAGGGGACAGATGTAAGTCGGAACAGTGGAAGTTGGGGACTGCTTGAACACTCTTGGCACCGTTGCATAAGAAGACCCCACAAGTGTCAGGTGGTTAATGCTGCTCTACTTGAGAGCAGGATATGATAAAGAGAGAGAGAAGCTGAGCCCTTCGATATTTAGGTGTATATGATTTGAAACGGGTAAAAAAGCAGAGAATAAAAAAAACACATCAGAAAGTGAAAGTACTGCTTACCCTGCCCACAATCAGTGACTGTCAGTTTTCTCTGTACACACTGTATGTGGGTAAATAAGCAGGACTTTTACTATCACTTAGAGTCCTATCAGGATTATCTCTGCTTTTTACTTAGAAATCCTACTCCAAATCATATAAACCCAATATCACAGAGCTCAGCATCTCCCCATCTCTTAGATCCTGCTTTCAGATAGGGTAGTATAAACCATCTGCCCATGGCTGGTCTAGCACTGGTGATCATGTCTCATTTGAAGTTGCTCAATGACCGGATTCTTCATATTCTAATGTGGATCCAATCTGAAACTGATCCATAGAAAATTAGCATTTTTGATGCTGCACTCAAGGGTGACGCCTAATTTCCATACAAGGAAGCTACAATTGTGAAAGAACAGGTGTCTCTAAAAGTGGCCACTGAGCGTATATGTGGCTCTACTTATGAATTACTTATGTTTGTGTACCCAGTCATAGCAACATACAATTTAAATTTTTATCGAACATACACTACTCACAAAAAGTTAGGGATATTCGTTTGTTGGTTGAAACTTCAGGATGGACATAAAGTTTCTTGAAAGGTTTTTTTAATGAACTAAATGAGACCATCTCTTAACATTAGAATGCACATGTCCAACTGTTCAATGTTTCGGTACTTTTTACGCAACTTGCTGATCTCTAACAAGGAACTTAATTGAAAAATTCACAACAGGTGTTTGGTCCCTGAATTGCCCAAAATATTTAGAGGATTAATTTGAATTGGGATATAACCAGTCGTCCTCATCATGCTGTTCACATTTTTACATCATGATGCCAAGACAACACCTTACAATTTATGAACAGTACCTCACCATCACGAGACTTCAAGCAGGATTCTCAGACGTAAGTGGCCACTGAGCTTAGAGTGTCACAGTGTCATCAGCAGGTTGTAGCAAAGATACAGAGAGACTGGAAGAGTCACAGAAAGGCAAAGAAGTGGATGTTCTTTGGCTACATCAGACATTGAAGACCGCTTCACTGTAAACCATGCTTTGCGGAACCGGCTGATGAATGCCACACAACTCCAGGCACGTTTAAGGGAGGTGAGAGGCAACCAAGTGTCACGTCAGACCATTCGTAACTGTTTACATCAGAGTGGTCTACGTGCTAGACGACCTCACCACACCAACAGGCACAGGCATCATTGTCTTGCGTGGGCCAGGGAGCATCTAAACTGAACGTGTGGCCAGTGGTCCTCAGTACTGTTCAGTGATGAAAATCCATTCACTCAGAGCAGAAATAATGACCGCCAATGATGCTGGAGACGTCAAGGAGAGCACTATGCATCAGCCACGTCAGGTACTGGAGATGTACCCTTCCCGGTTGTCTAACACACTAATGTAAACTATTATCAATGGTCTGACGTGACATTTGGTTGCCTCTCACCTTCCTTAAACATGCCTGGAGTTGTGTGGAATTCATCATCCGGTTTCGCAGGGTATTGTTTACAATGAAGCGGTCATCAGTGTGTGATGTAGCCAAAAAACATCCACTTCTTTGCCTTTCTGTGACTTTTCCAGTCTCTCTGTTACAACTTTATGATAATACTCTGTGACACTCTAAGCTCAGTGGCCACTTCCATCAGAGAGCATCCTGCTTAAAACCTTGCAGTGGCAAGGTACTGTTGATCAATTGTAAGGTGCGGTCTTGGTCTCATGATGTCAATATATAAACAGCATGGGATAAAATCCCAATTCAAACTGATCCCCTAACTTTATTGGATGATTCAGGGATCAAATACCTGTTGTGAGTTTTGTCATTAAGCTTCTTGTTCGAGTCCAGCAACTTCAAAAAGTACTAAATAGTTGAACATATGCAAGTTAAGAGATGGTCTCCTTTAGTTCATTTTAAAAAAATTCTATAAATTTTATGTTCATCCTGAAATTTCGACCAAAAGCCAAATGTCCCTAACATTTTGTGAGTAGTGTACATTGCATAATTTGCTTAAACTCCGTCTTGTTCTACGGCCCCAGAATTTGATATTTGATGAGGTTGCAACTTATTTTCTGCCATGCTCCAGATTTTCAGATGCTGTGCAAAGGGTGAAATCTATAGTAAATCTGCATAAAATACTTGAAAGTTGATGCTGTTGGTGATCTTTTCAGACTTGGAAGCTTTTATTTTTACTAAACACTAAGAAAGCATGAACGGTACAACTTCATATGATTGAGTCATATGGAATTGGGACAAACCATTCAGTGTATGAAATAAAAGGTCTTCCAATCATTTTATATCTGTTTTTTTAACATCAAATTTGAAGTTCTAATAATTATTCCAATTGTCTTCCATTTTCCATGCATCAGGCTAGCAACATGGTGAGTGACTATATTAGTGGTCATGTGTCTATTAATATTATAAGATAGATACAATCTACTACTGAGTTTTTTTTAATCATTTTTTTTATTTGTAGATACTTTTAATATTTCTACAAAAAATGGATCTTCTTCTGACCAAGACTCCGCCAGATGAAATCAAGAACAGTGTATTACCCATGGTGTACAGGGCCTTGGAGGCACCTTCAATACAGATTCAGGTAGCTGTTCTGTTTTACTGGTTGCATGTGACTAAATTGTTTAAGAATATATGTAACCAGTTAATTATCATTTTGGCAGCAATAAGCTTTAGGGTATGTTCACACGGTGTGTTGGGTCTGTGTGAACATACGTTTTTAGATGCGTGTTTGGGTCTGTCTAGACGCATCTAACAATGAGCAGTGTGTTTTAGGCTTGTTCACACGGTGTAATTGCGGGGCGTAATCATGCCCCGCAATTACGCCGGAGATCGCAAGCAGGAGGGTGGGGGGCGGCAGCTCGCCGGCCCCATAGACATGCATTATTCGCGGCGCGTATACACTGTGAATAAATGACATGTCACTTCTCTCCCAGCTCGCTTTTTTGTGCGAGCAGGGAGAGGAGACGTAATCCATAGTTCTCTATGAGAACTGTGGATTACCGTAATGACTGGAACGTATTTCGTCCCGTACGTAGCGCAGTATGGCACGAAATACGGGACGACATACGTCCCATTTATTGCCGTGTGAACATAGCCTTACACTGCTCGCAATGTAAAACACGCATCGGTGTTCAGATGTGTGATCGCCGATGCGTCTCATTGCGTCTTTCGGATCCGTTTTAAGAATGGACATGTCAATTCTTGGTCTGAAAGACGCAGCAGGAGCCCTATTTAAGACTATAGGGTGCGACCCTGCTGCAGCCAACACACATCCAAACACGCAGCTGCATGTTGGATACTTGTTGGATCAGTTTAGGATCCGATCGCCGCTGCATCTTTGGATGCGATTTTCGGATCCAAAATCGGATCCGAAAACACTGTGTGAACAAATCCTTACCATTCTCTGGAGTACAGCAAGCGCCATGTTTTTGTCTCTTTGTTAGTAGCCTAGAGTTCTGTTTGTAACAAAGGCTTTTCATTACAGTGAGATAAAATCATAATTATGTTACCAAATTTAAATGTTACTGATCTAGTGAATATCATGTCGCATTGTTACAAGTGGTGACACCCACTGTTTTGTATCATGTTACTGGATTTATTCACTTACTACATACTATAAGGTCTGAAAGTCCATAGTGACCCCTAGTTGTCAGAGTGAATATTACAAATAGAAATCTAATGCTCCTCCACTTCATGTTTTATTATGGGATTTATAAGATATTTTTTCCCATTAATAATGAATAGTATGTAAAACGAAGATACTTAGCAGCAGTAATTATATAGATAGAGATTCAAAGTTTCTAATGTTCCTGAATCCACGGAACCCACATTCAACCTAAAAATTGAAAATGGGTTGTGATAAAGAAATCTACAGTCTTTATCCCTCCATAAAAGCTGCTTTTATGGAGAAATAAAGGCTGTTATTAAGGAATAATAGAGCATGCCCAACAGCTAAAATTTTCATACATGGTTCTTTAAGTGTGGATCTGTGATTCTTCTATCTAATATCTGTTGCACATTTGTTATCAAACTGCGTTCACATCTTTCTTGTGAGTAGGCTCATGCTAGCCCGTAGGGGAAATACTCAGTCGGCCCCTGAAAATCTAAGGCTTAGGGACGCTTTATAGGCGGAAAAAATTAGGGAGAAAGCAAGAGGCAGAGAAAAAGAATATGCAGTCATATACAGTAGCTGTAGAATGGGCTCCAAGAATCAATTTCACTGGTGGGCCCCGGGAGTCCTGTGTGCGCCGGCGGGCCCCCGGGAGTCCCGTGCGCCAGTGGACCTTGGGAGATTAGCTTTCTAATGACAAATAAGTGGGCTCATTATACAAGGGTCACTACCAAACTAACTCCTACCTTGTTATATTTGTGTACTACATTGGAAGTGGATGTCGGCAGAATGGCAATAGAGTTTAAACATTTCTAAAAATATACATTACATTTTGTTGCCGTGCGATAGATGGCTGCAGAGGGGCAGTATCTGCCCAAAATGTTATCTGCCAACAAAAAGGCAAACAACTGTTTGTAAAATTTTAGGAAAATCAAAACGGGGGCGTTGGGGGGACAGCAATATAAAAGACCAGCTACATTCTCAACAGCCATGCACAGATATTATACAGATTTTCACACGCATAACATGCAAGCTGTTGTTCATTACTGGCAAAAGTGCAAAACAAAGGATGGTGACGATGTCAATAAGTAATTTTTTGTAACTGGAAATGTGCAATATAAAATAGTGTAAGGGTAAGTTCACACGGGCTAATTTCGTTGCGCATTTCGCCGTATATTTCCGCTCTAATACGAGCGAGATGCGCGCCGAAATTACGGTAATCCATAGTTCTCTATGAGAACTATGGATTACGCCTCCTCTCCCCGCTCATACATACGATCATATTGTATGTGCGGGGAGATAAGTGACATGTCAATTACTTGTGGCGAATACACGGCGCGAGTAATGCATGTCAATGGGGCCAGCGTGACTCCCAAATCACCCGGTGTAATTGCGGCCGTACTGTACGTGCCGCAATTACGCTGTGTGAACATAGCCTTATTATACTCCTTGTATGTTATGTAGTTTCCATGTAAATAAATAGCAGCCGTTCGTTTTGGAGTGACCCACGTATATTTTACCTATTGGTATTTATGTAGGACGGCAATGAATGTAGCAAAACTGCTTATGTTCTACTGTAATTTTGCCGCTGTTTTTGCCTGTTGCTGGTCTTGTATCTAACTGTAAGCAGCACTGTAATCGTTGATCCTCTGCTGCAGGTAAAGTAATTCTATAAAGTATTTTATAGATTTGTTTGTTGTACACAAATTAACCTTGTGTGTTTTTTTTTTTTTTTTTCTCTTTAGGAGCTGTGCTTAAATATAATCCCTACATTTGCAAATCTGATAGATTATCCATCAATGAAAAATTCTTTGATCCCAAGAATTAAATCTGCTTGTTTACAGACATCATCACTTGCTGTGAGTGTACAAAAAAAGCTATTCTCTCTATCATTCATTATTTTCTGTCTTCTCAACTGTTATGCCACCCACTGTAAACAATGCAGTCTATCTGGCATAAATTGGATCAGGCTTACCGTTAGGCTATGTCTACACAGCATGTAAAAACTAGCGTATTTTCGGTGGTTTTAGGATTCTAAAACCACTGAAAATCCAATTGTTTGCCATACCCATAGACTTTAAGAGGAAAAACAACCTGTAGTCTACACAGGTTTTTTTTCCCATCGTTTTCTGGCGCCGGCGGTTTTAGAAACATGATGTAAAAAGTGCCAGGCGTCTTTCTGTCAGTTTCCCGTACAGTTAGTTGTATGGGCCAACGGCAATAAGGCTAAAACTGACCGTAGTTTTTGTGCAAAATGTGACAAAAACCACAGTTGTGCATCAGACAAAAATCCGTTTTTTTCCTATGCTGTGTAGCCCTAGCCTTACTGTTTTAGATACTTTTTGCATCTTGTGAGACTATAGACAAAACTTAAAAGGAATAGGGCAAGGCTTATTGGAGAGGAGGAATGGCTTAACCCCTTCTTGCTGCAGGATTTTTTGTGTATGTCGTGTTTTTTTTTCCTTTTCTTCTTCACCTTCCAAGAGCCATAATTTATTTAATTTTCCATGTACATAGAGCTTGTTTTTTGCATGGCGATGTACTTTTTTTTAGTACTATTTACCGTAACATATAATGTGCTGGGGAAAAAAAAAATCTTTGTGGGGTTGTACATAAAAATAAGATCCAATTGTGTTATTTTTGGGGAGATTTGTTTTCATGGACTGACTTCATTTTTGGTATACGTGACATCTTTATCCTGCAGTTCAGTACAATTTCGTTGATGCCAGATTTGTATAGTTTTTTGTTATGTTTGATCACTTTTTTATTTATTACATTTGCTCAGCAGCACCGTTTTCTGCAGACAATAACTTTTTTTTATTTTTCCATTCATGTACTTGAGTGAGGACTTGTTTTTTTGCAGGCTGAAGTGTGTCTTTTATGTGTGGAGTTTTGGGATACATGCAACTGTTTGATCACATCCTATTCCCATATTTAGGGGATGCGAAATGACTGGAAAATGCAATTTTGGTGGGTTTTTTTTTTGTTTTTTAATTTTTCTGGTTTTCGCCATGCAAGATCGGATTTTCATGGACACCAATTATGTTCAACCTCTTTAATTTTGCTATTTGTTTTGAACTTGCATTTTTTTTCTCATTTAAAGTTTTATTAAACATTTACAGTAGACATAACAAGGTATATATAGCAGAAGGCATGTGAGCTGACAGCAGCCGGCCATAGCCGGTAAGCAAATGATACAATGAAAACAAAAGAAAGGGTGGGGCCGTTACAGCATCAGTGTGTAGCATGTTCAGACTGGGGTCAGACAGTAATTGTTCTACGAAGAGTGTGATGCGTCCCAAAACCAAAAAGAACTAACTTGGCAACAATAGGAGGACAATACAACACACAGAAAAAAAAAAACCCCATAAGGATCTGGTCTGACCATGAGGCTCAGGTGGGGTGGGGGGTGGCATATAGACATCTGGGACGGAAGAATCAGGTCACAAGGAAAGTCATTGTCAACGCCAACACCTCCCCACCATGCGCTCAACAATTTATTTGCATTTTTAAAACTTTTTTTTTCTGTTCTTAGGTCCAATAGAGTACTTCACCCCATGGGCTGTTATTGCTTGTCTACTGTTCTGCAACAGTAATATAGTGCAGAACTGTGCACAATAATAGCTTTCCTATGAGGGTTTAAAGGGAATTGTAAGATGGCAGCAATAGAGGCCTTCAATAGACCCCTTGGTTGCCATGACAATCTGCATCCTGAGATTTTGTTGTGGTGTGGGGTTATTGCTGTATCTATGGGGTTTAATTGTTGCTAATGGTAGGTCCCAGCTGTACCTAGTAGTTCCTCGTATAGAGCAGTCTCAGCGAGTGGGCCTGCTCCATACTCCCTTCCCAACATAATGATATACTGTTATGTCATATGTTAGGTAGGGGTTAATATGTGCCACATTGTGCAATAATTTTTGCACCAGTAAAAATAAGTCAACTAAGAGAGGCCATAATGTTAGACAAGTCTAAAGATATACCCATTTTAACATGCAGTATGCACCACTGAGATAAATTTAGGACCGTACAAGTGTAGAGGTGTAAGGTGTAGAATTGGACATAAGTCAATATGCAGCTCTAATTGATACCCTTTGGACTGAGTTTCAATAAAATTATACCAGTACTTGGCATCATAATGCAGTCATTGAATTTGTTTTCAGTAGTTGCAAGAATGCTTCTATCTAAGTCTTTCTGCTGGATTGCATCCTCTGTTGTGAAAGAATAATGATCATCATTCCCATTAATCTTGCAGTGGTTTCCCACATTGACAAATGATCACTTTATTGGAGGAGATCGGTGTTACCGTACAAAGAAAAGGTAACTAAATTCATCTGTTTTTCTTATTTTTTATAGGTGAGGGTTAACTCCCTGGTGTGTTTAGGAAAGATTTTGGAATACCTTGATAAGTGGTATGTCCTAGATGAAATTCTCCCATTTTTGCAACAAATTCCATCCAGAGAGCCGGCAGTTCTAATGGGAATATTAGGTAATGCTTTTATGTTATACACTAATTTCCTGATATGTTACATACATGTACAATTTTTGTTTATACACGTTATCTAATTTGTATTGACAGGCATATACAAGTGCACCTTTACACACAAGAAGCTTGGTGTTACTAAGGAGCAGCTGGCTGGAAAAGTTTTGCCCCATTTAATTCCTCTTAGCATTGACAATAACCTAAACCTCAACCAGGTGAGTGTGCCATAGATATGACCTTGTATGTATCATATGTAACATATGAAAAAGTAGGGGTTGTCCTAAATTTATAACGAGGTGAGTATGCTGTAGAGCTGACCTTGTAAGTAACATACACAGAGGAAGAGGCTGGGTTTCCTATATCTCAACCTGGCTAGTTTTCTGTAGATCTGATCTTGTAAAACCATATGTAGATATACAATGGGGGAGGGGGTAGTCCTAAATTTCAACCAGCTGAGTATGCTGTAGATATGACTTTGTAGGTACCATGTACATGTAACATATTCAAAGGGACAGACAGGGTGTCCTATATCTCAACCAGGTGAGTGTGCTGTAGATCTGATCTTGAAAAATCTTATGTAACATACACAATGGTGGGTTGTCCTGAATTTCAACCTGCTGAACCATCTGACCTTTTAAAACCTTATGTAATACATATAACTTGGTGGTGTTCCGAAATCTTAACCTGGTGAGTGTGCTGTACTGTAGATCTTACTTGTAAGAGCCCCATGTATCATACAAAGGGGAGTTGTCCTTAATTTCTTCAGGGTTAGTGTGCTGTATATCTGACTTGTTAGTACCTTATGCATCATGTAGAAAAGGGGGATGTCCTGAATCTCAACCAGATGAGTGTGCTGTAGATCTGACTTGTAAGTACTGTGTAAGTAACATATATAAAAGAGGGTTGTCCTACATCTCAACAGAGTGCATGTTCTGTAGATCTGACTTGTAAGTTCTAGATGTAACACATAAAAAGCAGGGATTTCCTGGTGGTAAACCCCTTTAAGGGTATGTTAACATGGCGTTATTGCGGGGCGTATTTCGGCACATAATTGTGCTGCGGTATGCCCGAATATACCCTGCAATTACGATAATGCATAGCTGTTATTGAGAGCTATGAATACCCGTAGTTTTCCCCTACATATAATACGCGGCGGGGAAAACAATTGATATGTCACTTTTTAGCCCACTCCTGCATACAGATCTTATCTAGATCTTTCAGGTTTCGCTGTGCTACATAGAGTTTCAGCTCCCTCTAAAGATTTTTTATTGGGTGCTGGTCTGGAGACTGGCTCATCCACTCCAGGACCTTAAAATGCTTCTTTCAGAGCCAGTACTTAGTTGCCCTGGCTGTGTGTACCAGGTCATTTTTCTGCTGGAAGACCCAGCCAAGACCCATCTTCAATGCTTTTACTGGGAGAAGGAGGTTGTTGGCCAGAATCTTGTGATACATGGCCCCATCCATCCTCCCTTCAATACGGTGCAGTTGTCCTGTCCCCATTGCAGAAAAGCCTCCCCTTCCCCCTAAAGTATGATTTTTCCACCCCCATGTTTTGCAGTTGGGACCGTATTTTTGGGGTTGTACTCATCCTTCTGTGGTCCCAGGTCTATTCAGGTCATTGACCAGGTCCTCCCATGTTCTGGCCTGATTCCTGACCTTTCTCAGAATAATCTTTATCTCACAAGCAAGATCTTGCATGGCGCCCCAGACCGAGGAAGATTGACGGTCTTCTTGTGTTTCTTCCATTTTCTAATTTTTGCACCAACAGTTGTTTACTTCTCACCAAGTTGCTTGTCTATTGTCCTGTAGTCCATCCCAGCCTTGTGCAGGTCTACAATTTTGTCCCTGGTGTCCTTACACAGCTCCTTGGTCTTGGCCATGGTGGAGAGGTTGGAGTGTGATTTATTGTGTGTGTGTGGACCGGTATCTTTTATACAGGTAATGAGGTGCAATTAATACAGGTAATGAGTGTGGAGTAGGAGGGATTCTTAATGAAAAATGAACAGGTCTGTAAGAGACAAAATCTTGTTGGTTGGTAGGTGATCAAATACTTATTTCATGCAATAAAATGCAAATTTATTATTTTAAAATTATGCAACGTGATTTTCTAGATTTTGTTTTAGATTCAGTCTCTCACAGTTGAATTTCACCTACAATAAAAATTACAAACCTCTCCATTCTTTGTAGGGGGGAAAAACTTGCAAAATTGCCAGTGTATCAAATACTTCTTTTCCCCACTGTACACGGTGTTTTACTTGTCACTCTTCTGTGTTGTAACGTTTGACAAAAATCTCTTTTCTCATTTAGTTTAATTCATTCATGGCTGTGATTAAAGAAATGCTCAACAAGTTAGAGGCCGAGCATAAAACGAAGCTTGAACAGCTACATATTATGCAAGAACAGCAGAAGTAAGTGGACTTTACCTTATATTTGCTGTGCGCTATGTGGAAAATGTGGACTGTTGTCTTGTACAAAGTGCTTGGGATTGCCAGTGTATAACGTCACTACTTCCTCATTGAATTCAGTAACTAAAAAAAACAGTATTTTTTTTACAAAATAATCTGTTTGTTATATACAGTAAATACAACAGATAAATATGATTACAGTTTGCAGAGCTCAGATCTTCTTCATTCCTAATTTCTTCCAGGTCATTGGATATAACAAATCAGTTGAACATATCTAGTGATCAAGCGCCTAGTAAAGCAAACAATCAGGTAATACAACTTGTAAAAGACTAAGTTAAGTATTTATTGAGCCGCAAAACTTTCTGCCCCTCCTTTAGCTAGCACTGCTAGGGCAGGGAGATACCTAAGAATCATGTAATGATATGAGTAGTAATAAAAGGATACGGACCTTTCTATTTCTCCCTTTGCAGTAACGGTAGAGGGGTTACAAAAAAAAATAATAATAATAATAATCAAAAAACGTTAAATTAAACAAAACTTTTGAATTAAAACGTTATTTTTTTTTATATTACCTTCAATACGCATATATCCATATTTACATAGCTGCTATGTTAGTATGTAGTGTATAGTATCGGTATGTCTGTTTACTATCTACTGTACATATAATGCTGCACTGGTACATGTAGGCAGGGCTCCTTGAATTGGATTCATGAAACCCTGTATCAGGCCACCTACTTTGGTCTGTAGAACGGTTTTCACACCAGTATGTCTCAGCACCATAATTAGCAATATAATATCACAGTACTATTTGCATACCAGTATCTTACATATCCCTAAACTATGATGAGCCATAATGCCACAATGAGCTTAGATCAGGCATACACAAAAGGGTGGCCCCAAATCGGTTTAAAAGGGTTTTGGGGGCTTGGGGGGAAACCGCCCCAAAAATAACAGCCCATTTGGCCAAACGTTCCCCCATTTTGGGCACGTTCCCAGACGTTTTGGCCCCAACCTCCTGCCAAATTGCGCATCTCTGGTTTGATCATGGCAAAATCTGCTCACGGTTGAAATATTGTATGCACTTGTGTTGATTTTCTCTTTTTATACTTTATTTTTGGTGGGGTTACTTTTTAGATTAGTTTTTTTAGGCATTGGTCCCATCTCTGCTTATGTAACCTGTTTTTTAAAATTAAAATAACATTGTACAAAAAATGGGAGTGGAGGGTTTAAAAATCACAGATTGAGTAAAACAATTTGACCCGCGAAGAAGGAAGTTAGTATTAAAATAGAACCTAATAGTATTAGCCAGTGCCCATCTCCATGTGCTCAGTTATTACAGACACATTCACATTCATTCCTAGCATCACTTTATATGTCTTAAATAACCTTTAAACCCTTTTGGGGGTTATTGAGGGAAAAGGGGAATTCTTTTTTTTTTCTCCCTACAGACAGATAAAGTATTTGACATGAGCCAAGATTTTCTGACAGGTTCAAGTGAGAAGCAAGAAAATGGACATTCCCAAAAAGCGAAAGCAAGGGTGAGACCTTTGAATAAGGGGAAACAAAAACTTTTGTAGGTTTAGGTTACTCATCTTTTGATCAAGAAGCCACAAGATGTATGCTAGACCATATGTAAGGTCAAGAAACGCATTGAATCTTATATAAAAAGGCTTTAATCATTTCCCCAAAAGGTTTTAAGTCTTGGCAAAAAACACGCGGCCCAAAAAATATAAAATATCCTGGGGGTGTAAGGCCCGGGGAAACAGGGGAAGGGAGGGAAATATACTTTAAGCTTACACACGTAGCCTTTTGTTTCTGTGACATACCTCCTAAAACAAATTTGCTCAACAAATCATGCTTGTTAAATTTCCCCAACTATTTTTCTCAAATATATGGCATGAAGTTTTGGAATATTTTTAGCAATACATATTGAGGTACATTGGTACACACTGTTGTCTTACTATATCCCAAACCCCACACATTAGGCCACCAGAGGGGAAAACATCTGATGATAAAGGGGTCCCCAAAATTTTACCCCTTTAGTTTTGGTTATTTTTCCTTTTAGAACCTACTTTTTTGGGTTCAATAACAATCGCTAAATGGTTGCCAAAAATTTTACGTTTTTTTCAGTTGTTGGGATAACTGTTTAAAATTTTATGACAAATAAAGAAAAGTGTCTATTGGAACAAAGGGCGACATGTATGAAGGGGCTTTACGCCATTTTTTCGGGCGTACAGCCCCTCCCACCCGAACCCCCGGACGGAGCGGGTTCGGCATTTTCCCGGGCGGCCCGCATAAAAGGGGGGGGGCGGGGGCCGGGGGGGGCAGGGTGAGGCTTCCGGGGCGGGAGGGGCGGCGCTCTTAGCCAGGTTTGTCCCATCCGGTCGCCAAATCGGCCCCTCGGCAGCTCCGAAAAGCAACCTTTTTTTTTTGGTCTAATCCTCCACAGGGGCAAGTGAAGAGGATGGAACTTTGCGGGGAGGGATCAAAATCGCGACAGAAGTCCGGCGCTCAGCCCCGTGCAGCAGGATGGATTCCCCAAAAAATCGCCTTTATAAGGGGAAAACGTGTAGAAAAGAGCTGATGTACAAAATACACATAAAAAAAAAAAAAAAAACTTTTCCCAAAAACGAGAACGGCGCAATATCAAGAAATTGAATTGAAATTTTGGGGGGAAATACATAATTCAAATTCTGAAACCATTCTCATTGGGGGCAAAAACCCCAATCAGAATGGGAGCGACAGTAAAACCTTTAAAACCCCTTGGGGAAAAATTGACCAATAAAAATCCATGGCGGACATTAAAAATACAGTAAAAAGGGCCCAAAGAGCTATTGGCTGAGCTGGGGGGGGCTGCCTAGCCAGCCAATCAAAATGGGAGCGACAAAGCCCCCATTCTATCTATGGGGGATTTTGGCCCAAATCAGAATCCACGGGGGGGGATAATTCAAAATACGTAAAAGACAGAAAAAGCTGTTGGGAGCAGGGGAGCCGCCTAGTCGCCTTCAAATAGGAGGACAAAGCCCATTCTACCCTATGGGGGAAAAGGGGACCAATCAAACCCAGGCGGATAATTAAAAATCATAAAAAAGACAGAAAAGAGGATTGGCTGAGTAGGGGGATTGGGCATCCCCCCAATCAGAGCGCGAGCTATTCCCCCCATTATTCATGGAAAATTTGGGCGCTCTGAAATTCGGCCTCACCCCGTGTGGCTGAATTTTAATAAAAAAATTTTTTTTTATTAAGTGTAATACAGATAAATAAGAGCAAAAAAATTTGGGCTCACACAAAAAAAAAAAAAAAAGATGAACAATTGTTAAAAATAAAGGGGTTAAAAAACCCGAAACAACGGTTTGTCACCGGCCCGGCGCTACATGGGGAATTCCCATAAGAGAATTCCCGGGGAAAAAAGTAATTCAAATAGTTTAAAAGCTTTTTCTCATTGGTGGGAAAAACCAGCCAATCAGAATAGAGGACGGCCCCATTCTATCCTAGGGAGGAAAATTTGACCAATCAAATGGGAGGACAAAGCCCCATTCACCCTTTGGGGAGAATTGGACCAATCAGATAGGAGCGAAAAAAGCCCCTTTCTAGCCTATGGAAAAAAAAGGCCCAATAAAATTTTCAAAGGCGGGACATTCAAAATACAGAAAAAAGGCAGAAACCTGTTTGGTTAAAGCGCGGGGGTCGTCCAGCTTCCCAATCAGAGGCAGTACTTTCTAAGGTTCGGGGGAAAGGGGAAATTTAACGCCTCTGTAGGGGCTAATTTTTCCCCAAAGGCCCCAATTTTGCCCCCATGGAAAAACGACGACGCTCCAGGGGTTTTTAAGCAATCGAAATCAAACTTTTTGGGCCCAAATCACATTATAACACTCCAAATTGTGCCGATTGTTAAAAAGGGAATACTAATTTTGGGGCTAACAAAAAAAAAAATTTTAATTCCCAAAAAACCCATTTTATTTTCTTTATTTTAGATCACCATACTATTGATCCTTGGCAACGAAAATAAAAAATAAACATGTTTTAGGAATTAATTTTTTTTTTTCGTTAGCCACATTTAGTATTCCTTTTATTACACATCGGCACAATTGTTGTTTTTAAAAATTTGGATTTGGGCCCCAAAATTACAGTTTGTTTTCAATTGCTTTAAAAACCCCAAGGGAAAAGGGCTCGCTCCCCCATTTTTCCAAATTTACGGCGGCTTTTTGAAATTAGCCAATCAAAGGCGCCTCAGAATTTCTTTTCCCCATAGAACTCTATGAGAAAGTAGCTCGCGTTGTTGGCTAAGCGGGGGCGACCCCCCCGCTGCTTAAAACCAATCAGCCGTTTCTCCCTTTTTTTCGTTTTTGAACTGTCCCGCCTTTGAAATTTTTCCCCCATTTTTCCCATAGGTAGAGGGGGCTTTGTCGCTCCTATTTTTTGGTCAATTCCCCTCCATAATAAATGGGGCTTGTCGCCCCCTTTTGATTTGGTCAATTCTCCTCCATGGGGAAAATGGGAATTGTCGCCCCCTATTCGATTGGGGGTTTTATGCCGAAAAATAGAATAGCTTAAACTTTTTGGAATTACGATTTCCCGGCAATTCTCTCTATGGCAATTTTATTACGCCGGTCTGGCACAAACGTTTTTGTTCGAGTTTTTAACTGCTTTTTTTTTATCAATTGTTTGTCTTTATCTGATCAGTATTACACAAATAAAAAAAAATTTTTTTTATTAATACTTCATCCGCCGGCGCGAGTGCCGAGTTTCAGAGGCCCATCTCTCCATAACTATAAGGGGGAAAGTACCGCCTTGATTGGTGGGATAGCCAAGCCCCGCTTGCTCAGCCAATCAGTTTTTCTTCTTTTTACTGTATTTTGAATTATCCCCCCGGGTTCATTGGGGCCAAAAATCCTCCATAAAGAATGGGACTTTGTCCTCCTTTCTTTGGCGACTAGGGGAGCCCCCCTAGCTCAGCCAAAAGCTCTTTTTCGCATTTTTTTGTTTTTGAACGTCCCGCCAGGATTTTATTGGTCAATTTTCCCCATAGGGGTTTTAATGGTTCACTGTCGCTCTTTTTGTTGGGCCCGGTTTTTTGCCGACCAATGAAATAGGTTTCAATTTGAATTTTATTTCCCCGGGAATTTCCAAAATATAAATTTTTTGATATTGCGGTTCTGAGTTTGGGGGAAAAGTTTTTTTTTTTTTTTTTTATGTGATTTTGACACAGCTCTTTACTGACACTGTTTTTGCTTTATAAAGGGGATTTTTTTCGGGGAAACACACTCCTGCTGCCGGAGGCCCCCAGACTTTTTGTCGGATCTTGACCGCATCGCATGTTCCGATCCTGCTTCACTTTGCCTCTCGGGGGAATTTTTACCCAAAAAAAATTTTGAAAAGCCTTTTTAAAGGCGATTTTTGCTTCAACTCCCCCACCACATCTGGAATGATTTCTGGCTCCAGCCTGTCTCGCATCGGAAAAAGATTCTCGCGCATCCCCACCGGCGCCTAAGTCCCGCACTCACCCCCACATCGGGGGGGCCGGACTTTTTACCCGCATGTATGAGTCACTTTCGGGGGCAAAATAGGCCAGCGCCGCAAGCGCCCATGTCCCCGCCTTCGCCTATACGTGGCGGGGGGCGGGGACTTTACATGATAGTATACCCGCCCCCCGCGACATAAATAGGGGGCCGATTCCGCCGGGGAAAAATCGGGGAAAAAGGCGCCCGACCCGGCGGGGGTTCAACATGTGGGGCCCCAAATTTTTATTCAGTATTAAAGACCAGGTACACCTTTTGGTACAATAATTATGAAAAAAAGGACCTCCAAAAAGAAAAAATTAGGTACTAAAGGGAAAAAAATGAATACGAAAGCCCAAAAAAAATTTGAAATCATTAAATTATATTTTCTTTTTTCTAGTCAAATTTTTTTTTTTTTTTAAAACTTTGGCTTGGGTTTGAAGGGAAAGGGTTGCGAGCCTTTTATGTATTGTTTTCTCTTATGAAAAATTTGACCAAGGATTAACAAAGGTGTCGTTATAATAAAAAATATTTATTTATATTAATTATAATACTCAAAAAATATAAAATAATTTTATAAATATATATATATAATATATATATTATATAAATTTTATATATTTAATAACAATTTTAAAGGAAAAATTTTAAAAAGCTATAAAAAAAATTTTTGAAAAAAAATTCAACAAATTTAAATGGCAGGGGCATGTATGAAAACTGTTTGGCTAAAACTTCTTTGTTGCCCCAGCAAACCGTCCCGAGCGCCCCTTTTCTTCTTTCAGGCATTATAAATGAAAGGGGGTTCTATTGGGTTCTAATGGCCAAAAAAAAAGTCTTAGACCAAAACGTTTTCATAATTGGACCTATTTTTAAAAAAATTTTTTTTTAAAAGAAAGGCATGATTGTAAGAAAAAAAATAGCATTTTACCTTTCTATAAAACACTGGTGTATTGTTTTTAAGTGAAGCCCTGAAACTCCTGACAGTTGTTTATTAAAATTCTAGTATTTCCACGAAAATAACAATTGTGGTGCAGCTTTTCTTAGATCTGTATGTTGTGTGGTTCTCCTTAGATATATTCACCGGGCAACGGTTTCAGATGTTTTTCGGATTTCAAAACCGACGCAACCCTCCTTTGTAAAGTCAATAGAAAAACCGTCCTATCCACATTGCGCGGTTTTTTAATGGGGGTTTTCCATCGCGGGGTTCCCAAAAAACTCAACATGCACCCGTTTTTAAAGGGAGAAGGTTTTATTCAGGGTTAGAGGGGGGGATCGAATCCAAAAAACCCCGGACAAACCTCCCAACAAAAAACCATCAAAAAAGGTCAAATATTGCCGAATTTTTAAAAAAATCCCCCGGGATTTACACTTGCCTGTGCCATACCCTTATTCCACCTAAAAAAACTCACAGACATAAACTAATTTCCTATTTTGGGTTTAAAATTTTTGCAAAAATTTTATTTTCCCACCTAGAAAAATTAATTTTCAGTTGTCATTGGGGGGTTTCAAATCGGGTGTCTTTTTTCACTAATTGTTCATCATGCCCACAAGTCCATCAGTCCCCCCCTTTAAAAAATTTGAATGGGAAAAACCCGCTGACTAATTCAGTTTTTCCCTTTTTAGACGGGAATACAGAGGAATGCAAACATAAAAAGAATTGTTGTTTTAAAGTATTTGGTAACTAGACATTAGGGGAATTGAAAAAAACCGACGTAATGACTTGCGCTTTAAATTTGTCTTTAGTAAATTAATGTTTGGTTTGATCTACAAAACAAGGTAATATAGAAAGTTCTTCAGCTGTAGAAAACTAGATCAGAAGGATAAATGTGCATAAACTGCTACATCTACCAGTGGTATTTTTTGGGTAATATACAGTATGTTGTGTGTCGTCCAGTTATATTGTAATATTTCATTTTTGTCTCCAAAGGTGTCACTTACACTTGAAGAGAAGCAAAGGCTTGCAAAAGAACAGGAACAAGTACAGAAGATGAAAATGCAGCCCTGAACTCACAATGACTCCTGCCACCTTAAACAGGTAAAACTTGTTTTAGGTTTTTTTAAAAACCCCCTCAACACAAAAAAAAAACAATTTGATCTGGCTAAAAAAAAAAAAAAAATTTTTTTAATACTATCATTTTGGGTCGGTTTTCACCCAAGCCCCAAACCTTTGAATCCGTTTGGGGGGATGGGGGGGGGGGGGGCTTTTGGTATCCATAGTTTAGGGTTTTTGTAAAATGTACCGGGGCTAGTGTGTATTAAATATATTATAATTTTAACTGACACCTTCACACGGTAAACTACATGTGTGCATGCTACAATCAACCTCCATATCTGTGCCCCGTATTTTTTATCTTCTGGGTTCCCGGCATTTCAACATTGGGGTTTTCATTGAATACAATTTATTTGTATCAAACCATTTATAGAATTTGACTTTATTTTTTTATTGCCCCCACATATTTAAATTTTCCGACCTTTTAATTTTAAAAATAACTTTAAAGGTTTTCTGATTGGGGTTTTTTAAAATCTTTTAAATTTTTTAGATGTCAGATTTTTTGATCGTTAGGGGTCCAGACACTGATCCCCACCGACTGGTAAATGAAGAGGCAGAAGCACTCAGCTGGGCGCTGTGCCTGTTTTCATTGGCTTTCCTCAGAAAGCTGAGTAAGTGGTGTATGCATTTATAGAAAGAATATGAGATTTTCTATGAATCTGTACACTGCCTGGTCATCTCACTAAAATTCGCCAATCAGAATGGAAGGGTTAAAGCACTAAAATGGCGCTTTTAATTTTCCCCTTTATTTTAAAAATTTTGACATGTTACTGTGACAGTACAAGTTTTTTAATAAAAAAAAATAGGGTTTCCCCCTTTTAAAACCCAAATGTATCTGTGTCTCAAGTATGGTTGTCTTTGGGTACAAGTAACTTATGTGGCTTTTTTTTTTTCCCTTTTTGCAGGGGCCCAAAGGGTCAACTTGAACTTATGGGGAAAATATTCACTCTGAACGTTTTTTCAAGGTTCCCAAAAACCCGTGGGGAGGGTTCTCTCCGGGCTCTACAGCCCGGAAAGCCCTTGGGTTCCGCGTCAGTTCAAAATGGCCTTTTAAAAAAACCTACAAAAAGGGGTAAACTCAAAACCTTCCAACCCCCTCTTTGTATGGGGGGGAAAAACCCAATCACAATTTTTTCAGGGCAAAACCCCCTTGGGGGTGAACAAGAACCACCCTTCCACTCCTTCTACCATGCAGAACTTCAATACTCCTTTGAGCCTCCTGGGATCTGCACAAAATCTTCACCGGCTGCCTCAGATTTGTCATCTTTTGATAATTTTTTTTGGGGAAAAAAAACCCCGATGAGAGAATAAAAGTCTCAGCAAAAACAAAATCCCTGGATCAACCAGTACGTATCACCACAAGCTTCTCAGGCCATAGTCGGCAACGTAACTCAAACAAGCACTGTGGGACAGTCTGGGTTTGGAGTTCAGTCCAACCCGTTTTTTAATCCACCAACCCTCACACAGCCTGCAAACGCTATGAAGACTAGCAGTTCAGCTAGCAATGATTTAAAAGATCTTTTTGGCTAAGAACGCTTTTCTTAAAGATTGTTTTATATTCATGCCTAGCCTGCTTTGATCTCTTGGTTCTGTACAACCATTCTGACATTACAAGGTTTTGGAAGAGTATGTTCTGTTCAATTGCTCTCTGCTCCCCTACAATTTGTAATGATCCTGTGGTTCTATGTGATGAGCTGATTTCACTAGTCAACACACTTTCTTTTCATTATAGTTTCCATAAGTTACTACACTGAATTCACCACTGATCCATGTGCAATCTCGAAGCTCAGTCTATTCATTTACCAGGATCATGACCCAATGAAGTTTTCAATTCCATGAAAAAAACATGTTTTTTGTTGTTTGACATGTCAAATAACACTGAAAAGTTTAATAAATTAAATTTGGGAAAATTTGGGTACCCCTCACCATTTATTTGATCCTTCATCAGGGTTAAAATATTTTTGACCACATTTTATTCTATTTTCTCTTTAAATATGAAATACTGAAAACCATAGAGACAAAAGAAACCATTTCCTAGTATTGAGCAGTACTCTGTCCAGCCTTAAACCAGTCTATTAAAGAGGACTACACCAAATAGAATGAATAGTAAGAAATACATTCCTATTTTTGTGAGTGTGTCCCCCGGAACATGGAACCAGTGGATGAGATTTTATATTTTAATTACCTCACTTGTGATAAACCTTAGGATATATTGAATTTTTTTCTTTCATTTTTTTGTTAATTTATGTAAAAATAGTATAATTTTCAACTAAATATAAACATTTTAGTTTTATTTTATTTTGCATCTGGCACTTTTACTTACATGCTTTAAGGTATAGGGTATAATGAGATTGAAGATATACACTGTAATCAAAATCTTAATAAATATAATATAAATGATTAAAAATGTCTGAAGAAACGCATAAGCGGTATATGTGTTAGGGATAAACCTATTTCAGTTCTTGCCTGTGACTTAAACAACTTGGCAGCATGTTCATGGCAAATGACAATGATATGACAATGTCTTAATACATCTTTCAACTCGTTAATACTGTTTTGGGTTTATAGATCTCCAAATTTCCTGTTTGTATCACAGCCATAGACGTAAATGATGTTAAATTGTTAAATTGATGGATACCTGCAGTCATCACTAAAGGGAACGTCCTTCTTAAGAATGTATTAATGGGAGCAGAATATATTAAAGGGGTTGTCTCACTACATCGATTCATCTCATCTCAGTCCTGTTTTCTTAGTTTCATTTTTCAATTCAGTGTTTACTGGCTACTACTGGCCTTCACTGACAAGCTGCTAAGGACACCAGGTCTGTAGCTATAGCGCCCAGCGTTGACAGCCTATCAGGACAGATCAAACAGGTCTGTAGCTATAGCGACGTAAGGAGCTGATGCAGCCCATACAAGAGGGGATAACTAGGAATTGGTAGGACACTGTTAATGGACACATATTGCAAAGTGACTTGTTTTTGAAAGATATTTAAAATAAAAAGCAATCCTTGTAGTGAGACAACCCCTCTAAGCTCCATCTAGTGGTGGCTGTAGGCAGCCAAAATGTGATCATTTCACTGTCCTTAGGTAGAGAAGCAGAGGCTTTGGAGCTCTGTATCAAACAAAATGTAGCTGTGTTCTCTGGAATAATAAATATAGGGAGATTAGTTGATACAGAATTTTAGAACCACAGCTGCTATGAAGGGAAATCGATCTGAGATGGATTTAGAAGCAACAAGGTCATTTGCTTTGACTGTGATGGCTGAAGCAGGCAAAGTGGAAAATTCCTTTAGGGGTGAACAAGCAATGGATGTCCACTTACAGCTTGAATTTTCTGATGAATGGGATAAATTTCTTTAAAAAAATGGAAACATTATTTTGTGCTCATACACAGTGAGATAGGTGTTTTCTATAGTCTCTGGTTCAGAAACAAATTTGATTTCCAATGCTAGATAAACCCACATATCCGATAATACACAGTGTTTAAGTCCTTAGTGCTGATATACTTATGAGTTGTGGTATTTTCCTACTAAAAACCTTTTAACTTGCACATTATTTTCATTTGTAATCTGCAATAAATTCCTGTCTTGCCTATTTTCTGGAGCTTTCCTATTTAACCTCCATATACACTGTATAGATAGGTATGTTTTCTTGTTTCCCTCACACATGGAGCATATCATATATTATACATTTATTACATATATTCATACTGAATCTTTTTAGGACTTTATTTTCTGTCCAGTAAATACATTTTTCATATGATGTTCACTGTTACATATGCTGTACTTCAGTCTTCTGCTGTAAAGGATTGGATATATCGGCACCAAATAAAGACTGTTGCAAAAGTCTTTTTCACATCATGACAATTATGCTTTGCTCTCTTTACACAAATAGATATTTTAGATTACCACCAGTGTCCACCTAGTTTCCATAGTGTCTGGAGAAAAGGGCAACTGCTATGGAAGTGTATGCAGAGTCCTTAAATCTTTGGTTATGTTTGAACGCAGAGGAGGACCAAACAAAATCCTAGTTCCAGCACCTGCTATGGTATGAAATGCGTCAGAATAGTCCATTTTAATGCTGCATTTCAGCTCAATGATACATGAGATGGATCCACATGGTTAACAGCAGTGCAGAAATTCCTTAACAAAAAGCATTTTTATGTTCATCCTTGGACATAGCAGATCTTGATCAAATTGACTTCTAGTGACTTGTAAAAATGTACCTCTGTCAGTCACATTGCTTGCTTTATTTCAATGGACTATGTTCATCCTATTGATTTTAAAGACCACGGGGCCTTACGGTGTAAACTGATTTGTTACATAACAATATTGAAAGACTTGAACACGTACCTTATTTTATATATAACTGTGAATCATTGTAATTGTTTAATATACTATTGAAGGTTTGTGTGTCTTGTTATAATTACTGTTGAACCTGTGTTGTTGGTATTTACATTTTGAACAAATTGTTTGTAAGGAAATCATTAATAAATGAAGCCTGGGTAAGACAATACACTGGGTAGGGCAATTGTGTTCCCATTGTTATGAATGAATACATTCTCCTGCATGAGTAATTAGAAAATGAAAAAAGAATAACGAATTGTATAGGTTGAGGGAAGATGGTATCCCCATTAAATGCAGAATTAGCAATTAGGAGTTTTGCTGGTAGCACAATGCTAAAATATCTCAGCCATCAATGTCAGCAAAACACCATGACTTATATGTTAGGTTAAAAGTGCGGATATTTAGCCCAAATCACCTCTTGTACATTTTATTATACTTTATGGTACCAAAAGAACACAAAACAGCACTAGCACCATTTACAATCCTTTTTTATTTCTTATAGCAATCCATCTTTTTCAACCTATTTTCATTAAAGGGGTTGTCTCGCCATGCTGTTTTACACAGCCACCACTTCCAGCTTTAGGCTTACAATTTCTGGTTAGTTTGTGGATGGTTCTACAGCAGTGATTGGAATATGAGCTTTGCTATTTCTGACTGATTCTATTACAGGGACATGACTGCTGGAGATTTGTAAACTATAGTGCACAAGGCTACAGAACTCTAAAGGGTTAAATCTGGTCAGTAAGTGATGTAAACCAGCTCCTGTATGTCAAGATAAGTAACGGAGCAGGGAGTGAGTCATCATCCTGACCACTGCTTTTGCCAGTAACAGCAGAGAGAGGTGGGCGGTAAATAGGGAAACTTTTGTACAGAAGAAGGAAAAACAACCCTCAAATTAATATTGGACTGGGGAATCCATAAATATCAAAACCCCGTAACACGCCATTGTTTGTCAAGAAACTATAATTTTTAATTTTCCTATGTAACATAGGTAGTTGCTTCATACAGAAGATGGAAATAATATCTGAAGAGAAGCAAAATCAGAACAGCAATGTATTTGGTAATGGTCTCTATTTACCATTTATGTTAAAGCTCATCAATGAAATGAGAATACCCCTTTAAACGATTAATTTTATTAACATGCTCCACTGTGTGTTCCAGCACTGGCGGGTCATTTCCGTCTCACTTCTAGCAGTGGGAAGCCTGTAGACTTCATCTGCTGACCATCCCTTTGCTGACCATCCCTTTTGTATTCCAGTCCTCGGAGGGTACCAAGCAGCTTGTCACTGTATAAGAAATCACTCTATAAATCTAGTCCCCAAAAAAAAAATTCTTAAAGAATAACCTGATCTTACTGACCAAAATAAATCTATGGTCCAAACATGGAAAGGAGAGGAATGGATCACACATCCTCACACCATACGTTGATTTAATGCTTCTCAGCAAAACTTTACAAAAATATACAGGAGGTTTTTGTGTACTTTTTGATCAAAATGTATAAGCCCACTTGCCACTTCACGGCGACCTCTTTAAAGTGGGTCCTTACACTAAATATGAGCAGCACTGCATGGCAGCCACCGCCGCAGTAAAAGTCGCACAGATGAGGGGCACAGCCCAGTGGCCCAACAGCCCCACTGCTGCCAGACCTAGCCCCCTGGCTCTGGGCTGCATGATCACACTAGCACAGCATCACAGCAACAATGGCCGCCATACAGCACCGCCACCAAAAAAAGAAAGGTTGACACAGCTTACCTATCCTGGGCTCCCTGCAAGTAGACTGAAAGAAACAGGGCATTAACCCTTATACAGACTACTGCTAATTAAAAACACCTGGGCAAAATGGGGAGGAGTGCTGATCCATGTGTGAAAAGAGATAGACGTATATATAACAACATTGAAGTGAGACCCATGGACCGCACATCCTCACACTATACGTTGATCTAATGCTTCTCAGCAAAACTTTACAGAAATGAACAGGAGGTTCTTAGTATACTTTTTGATCAAAACGTATAAGCCCACTTGCCACTTCACGCCAACCTCTGTAAAGTGGGTCCCTACACTAAATGGGGGCAGCACTGCATAGATCAACCAATAGTGTGAGGATGTGCGGTCCATGCCTCTCCCTTCCATGTTTTAAATGTATGGTCCGACAAGAGATTTAGACCTTATTGGCTTCTCTATTCCTACAAATAACCAGGTTCTACTACTCCAGCTGATATATGGACAAGTGATTCAAGAGATGATGCTGTGTCGGCAACTAAAGCCAAAAACTGAAACTAATATTCTCGAAAAAGATGAAATCCCCCAGGACATATATGGAGAAGAAATTTATGTTTTATTTTTCTTTTCGTGGGGCAAATGAAGGAGTTATTACAAGCAGTAAGGAGCATTTTTACCATGGAAGGATTCAATGGATTAAAAATCCGTAAATTTGCCCAAATAATCCAGGAAAGGGTACTTCTGAAGGTGGGGCTTCTGGAATGGCCATTTTTTAACCCAGCTCCTGCATTTGGGGTTTTAACAAGCCATGGAATAGTGCAAACTCGGATAATTCTATTACAGAAGGGGTAGTGTAAATCCTCCAACGCCACTGGTCAGTTTATTTCCTGTCCCGGATCTCAATAATTGAAAACTTGCAGAGATGCACACAGTAGAGGAGAAATGCGTTGTGTCTTGCAGCACCTGTGCCAAAAGTGGCTGCCTAAACTTCGGTGCCTACACAGTTGCTCCAAAGCTCTTCTCTTTCTTCCCATGACCACCAAGAAAAATAGAGATTTAGTTAATCCCAGGTCATCTACCAACCGCCCATTACACACAACTTGTGCAATTACTCTATAACTCTTCCCCACCCCCTTCTCACAACCCTGGGAGGTAAAAATCTGTAGCCTCTCTGCTGAGCCAGCTACTGTTATTACAAGCTGGAGTACACCAGTGAAGTGGTGCATACTGCACCAACGCCATAAACCAGGGAAACCATACATCCAGCAATAAGACCTTAGGCCTACACCTCGGCATACCTGCCAAAGTAATTTCCCTAGAACCTGGCTATATAATAATAGCTTACACTTGAGACTTAGGGCACCATTTACTACGAGGTAGTTGAAAAGAATATAAAAGATAAATGTGCACTATAATACAAAGCTGACACTCTATAAACAAATGGCATCAATTTATTTGGCACAAATTGCAAATACATTAAGAAAAATCATGTGTATACCTAACATGCTTTCTCACGTGTGAAGTCATGTACCTGACAGGTTCCCTTTAAAATTTGCCTTAAGACAGGCATGAAGCAAACAAATTTGGGCACATTTGCATAAGTGGTACCTCTTCTCTGGTCTAATTTCAGATCATTTACGTGGAAACCTAAAGACTGTTTCCAGGTATGTATTAAACACAGGGTTGCAGGAGCATTTTTTTGTTTTCGTTATATACCATGTATCCTCTAGAGTTTAAAAATACATTTTCATTGCAGTTTCCCTCTGTAGCTGGAGAATAGCCTCAAGCCAAAGAACAGTAAGGATAATATTTCTACTGTATATAATACACCCAAGTTGATAGATATTGTGTAAGTAGAAGAAGAAATGGTAGAATTAAAAAAAAACAATCATCTGTATTGTAGTAAAATCCGCGTGCGCTTTCTATTAATAATAATAACTATTGGTGAAGTATAAGGGCATGTCCCCACGGCACGGGTTTTCGGCCGGTTTTTCAGACGGTTTGCGGTTTTTCAGACCGCCTGAAAAACCGGCCGAAAATGAGCACAATTGTGCTCTATGGACAACCCGTGCAGCAGTCCCCACTGCACGGGTTTTGTCGCCGGCGGACGGTTTTGCCGCCAGCGGTCCGGCGGCAAAACATTGTAGAAGCACAATCTTCCGTCCGGTTTTCGGACGGAAGATGTGCTTCTCAATGGGAGGGGGGCTCTTCTCCGCTCATCGCGGAGAAAAGCCGTCCCCCCCGCGGCCGTGGGGACGGCCGCAAAACAGGACAAATACCGTCCGGTTTGTCCACTGCTGTGTGGATGCGCCCTTTAATTATTATTATTTATTTTAAAGCGCCATTGATTCCAGGGCGCTGTACATTCAAAAAGGGAGGTTACATACATAACATAAATCAAACAAGTACAATGGTGACGAACAACTGGTACGGAGGGAGAGAGGAACCTGTCCGCGAAGGCTTACAATCTAGTAATCATGTCTATCACTTTTTTCAGAGTTTCTGTGGGGGATTCCATTACTTTTGACTGCAAAAATACTGCTGTAAAAATATTCTTGCCTTTAAGAAACCAAAACCCCATTTGTCAATGTTCGTAGGGATCAGTTCATAGGCAAATTGTAAAGTGCTTTGGAATATGTTGGCGCTATATAAATAAGGATTATTATTATAGGCAAAGTGTTATTAGTTCCACTATTAACAGAAGTCATAATGTGTGACCATAACCTCCTAAACCTTTCTATTTAGTGAAAAAATTCATTCATCGGAAAGGATTGCTTTCCTGTTATATCTTTTGAGCAAAGGCGGGTTAGGCTATGTCTACACAGCAATGTTAAAATGTTATCCAAAATCCGACGCCATTTTAACATTGCTGGACCGCGGTTTTGGGTGTGGGCTTGTGCTAAAAAAACGCGGTTAGTTTTCAGATTTGCCGTCGGCCCCGTACATTGACTGTATTGGAATCCAACAGGAATCCTGAGGAAGATCTGACGTGTTTAAAAATCTGCTGGTATCCGGTGGATTTCAAATTGACCTGAAAAAATCTGTGCTGTGTAGACTACAGCATGGATTATTTATTGTCGTCTATGGGCCAGATTTTTGGCGGATTTTAAATACTGAATCCACCAAAGATTAGACTAAAACCTGTGCTGTGTAAACATAGCCTTAAACAGGTTTTCTGGTTATTTTGTTTAAGAACTTTAAGTTACTGCTATAATAAAATTAAAAAATAACATCTCACTCTGGCACTCACTGCCGTTCCAGCACTGATGCTGCCAGTGTTCTCCCCCAGTGTCTGTTTACATCTGTTTCACCTTTTGTGATTGGTGGATGTAAATAGAGACTGGGGGGACTCCTGGTAGAGTGGTGGTTTCCAGTGAAGTGTCTGTCTGCAAATCTCTCTATTGGTTTCTGTAACAATTATAGTTTCAGGTACAGTAGATTGTTAGTCTAAGATTCCTATCCTTTTGACCTATAGATTTTGAGGAAAAGCATTTCACACATCATCCAGTACATACCAGAACACACACTGTTTCGAGCTGTGTCTAACCTGGAGTACCGATGCTCTTGGTGAGGATAATGATAGGGCTCATTTTATTTTTTAAAGGCCTGTATAAACAACAGCACTAATTTGCTCTTAAGGTTTTGTATTCAAATTCTTAAAGACACCACAATAGCGACAATCAATCAATCAATCAATCAATGTCGTTTTCGGTCGCTATTTGACCTTTATCAAAAGATGTCACAATGGGCTTTAGATGCCCATCAGACATAAAAAAAAAAGACATCAGGGTAATCTGGCTGTAGCTCGGTATATGCTGTAAAGGTGTCCTTATAGCATATACTGATCTATGGCTGGATTACCCTGATGTCTTTTTTATGTCTGGTGACATCTAAAGCCCATTAAAAATGCCAGCAAGAAAAGGAACGTTAAAAATTGTCTAAAAAAAAAACTAAAAAAAAGCCACCTAAAAGTGTTTGGGAAAAAAACATGAAATTCAGGGTGTTATTTACAAGCCAAAAATAATGCAACACAAAGAAAATCTGTGTAATTGAAGCCTAAAGAGGATAAATCATGGAGTGAGACAGTCATTAAGACTTACAGGTGCAACAAAATCTGATCTGCCACAATGGTACAGGGTAAATCTAAGGGTATGTTCACACGGCGTGTTTGCTCTGTGTGAACATACGCTTTTGGATGTTCACACGGACCCAAACCTGCATCAAACAATGAGTAGTGTGATTTTACACTGCTCGCAATGTAAAACACGCATTGGTGTTCACATGTGTGATCGCCAATGCATGTTTACATTGCGTCTTTCAGATCCGTTCCAAGAATTTACATGTCAATTCTTGGAGCGAAAGACGGAGCAGGAGCCCTATAATACACTATGGGGTGCGATCCTGCTGCATCCAACACGGATACAAACACGTAGCTGCATGTTGGATACGTGTTGGTGCCGATTGATGCTACGTTTTTGGATGCGATTTATGGGTCCAACAGGGATCCGAAATCATATCCAAAAACGCTGTGTGAACATACTCAAGTTGGGAATCCTTGTTGTATAATGAGATGTTGTTTAACCCCTTAACCTTACAGTGATATTTTTATGTTGCATTTGTTTTTTACTATATGGTTTAACATTGGCATGTGTTTGAGTGTCGGGAAGAGAGAAATGCAACAAATTCATTGGTTGTATGTGAAATTCTTAAAATCGTTTGACCACCTGCGATAGTGGCAACCTCTTGGCTTTAACATTTTGTAAGTATCACCATGTTTCTAATGACTTAAGTCTAAACAATAAACATAGAAGCATGGACGTCTCCCGATGTTCACTGCGCATGTCCGGAAATGTAAGCCCGCATATTCATCTATGCGTGGTTTCAGATGCGCTCAAAGGATTCAGCTTCACCACCATCAATGGCGCATGTCAGTAATCCACAATTGCAATCCTCAACTTAAAGCTATTCATACAATGTCGCTATAGGGATAAATATATAATAATTGTATTTTACTGAGGTAGGTCAACATGGGGTACAACTTATCCTATGGGCACCATATAGAAAGCGGGAGTAAGAAAACCCACCATATTAGCCCTATATTTCACTATATGGTTTAATATTGGCATATGTTTGAGTGTCGCGACGTACTATGATGTATGAGTGAGGTGAAGAGAGAAATGCAACAAATTCATTGGTTGTATGTGAAATTCTTAAAATCGTTTGACCACCTGCGATAGTGGCAACCTCTTGTCTGTAACATTTTGTAAGTATCACCATGTTTCTAATGACTAAACAAGGTTGCAGCGGGGTTGATTCTGTTGCTGGAACTTAGAATTTTTAGAGCACAAATCTATTTTCCACCCTTATTTTGGAGCTTATAATCGCAGTTAATCCAGGGCGAGTTAAGCACAATGGGTTCTGAGATAATTAGGCTCTTGTTGTTGACATATGATTGTATTCTCCTCTAGCGCTGCTTTCATCCTACTTTGCCCTTTAACGCTAACATAATGGAACAGCTGTTTCATCTGCCAATTATTAGGAGCTATTCAGTATATTCTAATATGGTTTCTTTGGTGGTGTTATCCCTGCAATCAACGTATATAAAATAAAACAAAGAATTTACAATCCTATGTCGTATGGATGTATTTCTTATGTAACTACACAGAAGTCCAAGAAATATGGCAAATCTTTACTTCTAGGAAATTGATTCCATGGTTAACATCTTTGCTGTGTGTTTGTGTCTGATGTTACATTAGTCCAGCTTTTTTTATTTTATATTTAATTCCATATTATTATTATTATCTTCTAGATAAAAAAAAACTCTATTATTATTACTATTATTTCATTATTCGTTAAGTCCTTCCCGACATGACAAAACTGTACATCAGCACGTTGGGAAGACTGTATGAAGCGGGTTTAGAAAACAGAACTGTAATTAACAGCTGGCACTTTCAGACCAGAGAGGTAACTACAACAGTTTAACTACTGAGATGCTGTGACCACAGAATCTAGGCAGTTTTACAAGACGAGGCCGCCCCTCTACCTTCTGAGATGAAATCAAGGGGTTACTGACTGGTTGTCATGGCAGCCAAGGGCTAACTGATAGCCCTCAGTCCTGCCATCTCACTGCTCCTTTTATACCCTGCCAGTGGCAGGATGTAATAGGAGAGCAATACATTTATATTATGTAGTACAATAGCATTTCAGAAAAGTGTAAAAGTGATCATGTCCTCTAGTGGTCTAAAAACATAATAAAAAATAAAAAAATAAAATATTTTTAAAAGATGTCAACATATTAAAAGGTTAATACATCCCCTTTTATCCCATTTTACATATAAAAAATAATAAAGCATAATTTCTATAACTGTATGTATAGAAGATCAATTTACTAAAATGTAACCTTATTTATGTGTTTTTTTCCTGTCACTTAAATAAAAAGCAGTAAAAATTTATGATCCTAGAGATGGTACTAATAAAAACTACACTTCAGTGTGCAAAAAACAGGCCCTAACACAGGTCTATAGACAAAAAAAAAAGTTATTGGTCTCAGGAAATGGCAACACAAAGCAAATAAAAAAATATATTATTTTAAAGCAGTAAAATATGACAAAAACTATTTAAATTTGGCATTGCCAGACTTGTACTGACTTGGAGAATTGAGATAACGTCACTTATACCACGCAATGAACTAAATGAAAACTTAAATTGAGATAAAAAACAACAACCATGTTGTCTGCAAAAGTTGTTGCAGTGAGAAGGGCTTAACTGCAAAAATCTGCCAAACTGACCTCATACAATGGCAGATGTATTGTGTGAATATCTGCTTCTTAGGCTATGTTCACACGGCTTATTTCGGGGCGTATTTACGGACGTATTTACGTCCACAAATACGTCCCGAAATACGTTTCAAATAATGAACAATTAGATTAGCATTGATTCCAATTTTAAAATACCCTCGTCGTTCACACGAGGCGGATTTTCGCGGCGTATTTCGGGCGTAAATACGTCCGTAAATACGATCGTAAAATTAAGTCCCCTGTCATTTAAAGAGGCGAAATTTCGCAACGTAAATCCCTATAGTAAAGAATGGGTTGTATTTTACGACGCGAAATACGCCCACACTTTGTGACACGTAATTTGAAACTTATTTCGGGACGTAATTGTGGACGTAAATACGTCCGTAAATACGCCCAGAAATAAGCCGTGTGAACATAGCCTAAATGTATGCACTGTGCTCTATATAGTTAATGACTGGCAACTACTTGTACAGTATAAAAGATCCCATCTTCGCACCCTACCAGCAACTACCAACACACAATACACATTGATACAAACATTTTTTTAAAAAATTCATTCTAAGGATCAAGAGATGGAGTTTAGATTTTTTCAATTGAGTTTAGTTTTATTGATGTAATCCCTTTTATTTTACCTTTCTTTGTACCGTCCTTTTGTCCTTGTAATTTGTGTGCACTGTTGCTGCCATAATAAGCCATTACCTGTAATAGCTTTCTCTTGAAGGAGCTCAGTTGCATTCTGTTGTGTGTATAGTAGTGTACTGGCTCAGCTACATGATACCTAAGTGTGGTACCTTCTGCACTTGCCAGGTATTGGATAGGGACACTTCCAGCACAGGCAAGCATGCACATAGCGGTGGTGTACCAAAGAATAGAGTGCTGTAGAAAGCATGGGCTAGTGTGGGGATAGTCCTCTTTAAAGACCCATGGATAAAGCAAGCATAAGCCTTGTCAAGGAGTGCAGGATCTAGTTTAGTGTGCTGTGATATTAATTCTCATAAATTATATCTAAAGTTCCACATAAAAAACTCCAAAAGAAAGGCAACTAAAAATAAAAAGTAAATTCTGACTGGGAAATTGTGGTTGTATTTAGCTGTCTTATCTTTCTTTTATGGCTAAGCCTTTTAGTTCCGGTGTTAGTCTAGGTCTGTGCAAGATAGGACAAAAAACTCGTCGAAAACCAAAACCTAAAAACCGCTTTGAAACGGAGTATTTTGTCAGTTTTTTGTCCAAAACTAGTTTTTTGTTGAGGTTTTTGCTCTGTTTTTTGGATGGATTTTCAGGCAGTTTTTAATGTATGCAAAATTCATATGACTTGTTTAAACCCCTGGGCAGTTTTTCAGCAGAACCGTCCAAAAACTGCGCAAAAACCTGCATCAAGAAATGCTGAAAAACCAACCGGTGGTTTACATAGACTTCAATAGTAAATTTTCCGCTGGACTCCGTAGGATTTTACAACATGTTCTTAAAACCGCTGTCGCCCAAAAACGACCAGAAAAAATATGAGCGTTGTAGACTACACGTTGTTTTTTGTATTAAAGGCTATGTGGAGGTTTTTCCATTAGATTTTCAGTGGTTTCAAAATACTAAAACCGCAGAAAATCAGACAGAAAACTGTGCTGTATAGATATAGCCCTCGACTATGTCTACAAAGCATGCGAAACTGATCATATTTTTGGTGTTTCTAAAACTGCTGAAAATCCGACCGTTTTGCATGCCCATTGACTTTAGGAGAAAAAACGATTTGTAGTCTACACAGGTCGTTTTTTTCCCATCGTTGTCTGACACTGGAGTTTTTCTGGGCGTCTTTCCAGTGGTTTCCCGTATATTCAATTGTACGGGCTGACATAAAAAAAAACTAAAACCGGCCGCAGTTTTTGCACAAAATGTGACAAAAACAAGGTTGTGCAGCGGACAAAAAATGGTCTACTTTCCGATGGTTTTTGTCCTATGCTGTATGGTCTCAGCCTTACAGATGTAGCAAAGCTTTTTGTGGCAGAGAGATCATAGCTTTTTATGTTATCTGCTATAACCTAACAACAAAAGCCATTGGAAAGCATTGAAAATGTTGTGCTGTAATAGTAAGGGCTCGTTCACACAGCTTATTCTGAGACGGATTTCATCCGTACTGCGCGCTGTATTTGCGCTCCAATACGGCTGAAATCCGTCCCAGGCATTATGGTAATCCACAGTTCTCATAGATAACTATGGGTTCCGTCTCCTCTCCCCGCTCGGCAAGAAAGTGACATGTCAATTATTTACGCTGTGTACGCACCGTGAATAATGAATGTCTATGGGGCCGGCGAGTTGCCAGCCCCCGGCCCCGCCCCCGCTGCACGGCAGCCGGCGTAATTGTGGGGTGAAATCCGTCCCCGCAATTACGTCGGCAATAAGCCGTGTGAACATTGCCTTATAGTGCATCAAATTCGCCTCCACAGTACGTTACATTATACTGCTAGATTAATGCAAGACTATAACATTTAGATGTGATCCCTCTGTGACCATGATTACTACAATTTAAGGTCAACAAATATGTATTCAGAAAGGAAAAAAAAGGAAGCACTTCCTTGTGTGTTATATAAAATGCAATTAATAACACTTACAGGTGTATAGTTGTGCTCACCTTGTAGGGTTGTGGCATGAAGAAACAACACTTCCAAAAGCCTGGGACTTATTTCTCTGGTTAACCACGTATCCTTACGCTCAAATTCGGGTTCAACTCTCTGGACTTGGGGATGTAATATGGGTTATACTTCCACTGAGAACTGTAGTCTCTGGGGGACTGATCAGCAAAGCTCACGTCCAGAAATAGTAGACAGCACTTGTAGAAAGTTAGCAGATCCAAGTCAGTGTTGGGCAGTAGTTTGTTCCACTGCTTTGCAGGAGAATCATTTGATTATGTGATCCATAGATGATTCTTCTGCAAAGCAGTTGAGCAATCTACTGCCCAACACTGACTTGGATTTGCTAACTTTCTACAAGCGCTGTTTCTAGACTTGATCTTTGCTGATCACTCTCCCAGAGAATACAGTTCTCAGTGAAAATATAACAAATATATATTAGGGTAGCTGCTTGAACAACAAGAATGTTTATTAGGGTGTTCAATTTAAAAAGGTTATAATAAAACTACGTCCCCTGGCAGTCCTCAGCAGTCACAGCATGTACATCACTCCTGTTCATCTAATGGTCTTAGCGGCCTTTGCTCTTGTGTGCAACAATTTGGGTCTTTATTATCTAAACACTCACAAATCAGTCTTGCATATCCTGATTTTCAGGAAGGTTAACGGATATACTAATTATTATCTAATTATCAATTTATAGATGACACACAATTGCAACCACCTTGTGAACCATGTTGTTTTTTTAAATCAGTGCCATTTAACACCCCGGGTGACTCACTCTCAATTGATTGAAGAAAATGTATGCAAGTCAATGCACATCTTAGCCTTACCCAAATAAATTGAATGTGAGATATTTCTTCTCTTCATTAGATTTGCCCAAAGGTACAACCAATTGTGCTAGATTTTTACTGAGAAAAGTTTTAGTATCCATAGAATGCTGGATTGGACTTTTGTGCCTACAAGTACGAAATATCTGGAAGTTTTGTAACTTTAATCTCAAGAGTCCCAATTTATAATTAAAGTGGTTGTCTCACTACAATGATTGCTTTTTATGTTAAAGATCTTGCAAAAACAAGTCACTTTGCAATATATGTCCATTAACAGTATCCTACCTAGTCCTAGATAACCCCTCTTGTATGGGCTGCATCAGCTCCTCAGGTTGCTATAGCTACAGACCTGTTTGATCTATCCTGATAGGCTGCCAGCACTGGTTGCTATAGCTACAGACCTGGCTTCTACTGCAGCCTAGTAGAAGCCAGTAAACACACCCCTGAATTCAAAATGAAACCAAGAAAACAGGACTGAGGGGAGATGAATCAATGTAGTGAGACAACCCCTTTAAGTATTTAAAATACTGATCTCCTCCTATAAAGAAGAATGGCCTAGGTGTGATGGCATGCTTAGAGCCTCCTATAGTTATGCCCTGGTGGTCTAGAACTGTTGGGCTAACCATGGAGAATTCTGTATTCTCAGCTAACAACTTTACATAATTATGATAAGAGCATTTTGTTAAAATAGACCTCTTTGTATGTAATAATAAGTGCTCAATAACTAATTCCATAAATGGGATTTTCACATTTTCTTTTTAAATTACTGTTATTTCACTTTTCATTAATGTATTTTATCCTGCATTATAGTATCCAACTATTCAAACCTATATTTTACCTGAGGACTATACACGTTTCCATCACCCATTGTATTTTAGCACTATGAAGACTAAGATGTTTATAAACTGGCCATTTTGGCTCTTAGATTGTATATCAGTTGATCAAGCATAGAGCTGCAGCTGCCTGAATGAGAGTTGTGGCTCATGAGATAGAAGAAAAGACTCAGTAATAATATATGTGAATTTCAGTCCATGACCACCTGCCTGCGTCATGGAGACGGGAGGAAACCCTTAAATGTTTAATAAACTTGTTCTTTGTTTCCCTTTTGTAAGGGATGCTATTAATAACTAAACTGGTAGGACCATATCGTTTCCGTTACTATAGCATCGTCTAGTGTAGCATCTCTCCCCTATCTGGGACTCATGACAGCCTAGGAGGATCATTATCACTTCTCGGAATCCTGGATCTCTGCTTGGACAGAATATTAGAAGTGGATTTTTTACCTTTTTCACTGGTATCATGTGTAGCTTTATTTGATCCTTGGAGTTTCCCAAAGTCTGTTCCATAGTTTAGCTTCCTCAAACTCCACTGAGCGCTGATTCTTATGGAAAGGAGGTTAAATGACTTTGCCTCTATGCTGTGCAGCTGTCAGCTTTCCCTCCAGATAGAAGAGCATTGATGTGAGCTTCAATACCAACTTGGATAATTATACTTGTCAAACACCAGAGTTCAGCATCTGAATTGGGTTCTGCAGAGAATACTCCATTTTTTTTGTCATTCAATAAGTGGAAATAAAGGTCTAATTGGCAAAGGAATTAACCCTTGGAATGAGTTGTTGATTGTTAAACAGAGACAGTTTAAAGGTGAAGATGAGTTGCTTGCTGTAGAGTTGTGAAGATAAATTTATCCTGTACAATGCCGTTTCAAGCACTCAGTTCATTTAAAGAGAAGATCTTCAATCCAGGAAAAGAAGAGGCAAAACACACTATAGGGGACTCCCTGGGTCACCTTCAAAGGTAAAAGTTTACTTTTTCAGCAATTTATTTTACTTGTTTTATTTTTTCTTCTAAAGTTTCTCATTTCTAGAGTTTCCATACATTAAACTTAGACTAATAAAAAGTGAAATTCATCATCCCTATAGTTTGTGGCTTAAATGTAAATCTTTCATTTACCATGTGTACTTTATGGTCTGTATTCTCTGTCTATTTTTGTATTGATGCAAAATACTTATAACATTCTTATTATTCATAGAATTAAGACATTTCATCATAACTCTGCAATCTCAAATTATGCAATAAAATTTAGAAAATCACAATATCATATCATAATCACAATATATACAGAATAGATAGCACAATTTAAAATATATAAAAATATTTATTTTTTATATAAATAATTTTTTTTCACATACATATGTCAATACAATAATTATTCCCCAAAAATACACACAGCTAAATCATCAATGCACTCTTTACTTTGGTTATATTCTGTTTTTAATATATGTTTCATAAAAGGAAATATATATATTTTTTTTTAATATTTCTTTATTTTTATATTTTCTTTATATAATATATATATATATAATATATATATATATATAATATAATATATATATATATATATATATATAATAAATTTATTTATATGTGACTACATTGAAAATTATTTGCCATTGAAAAAATTATCCTGAACTAAGAAAATTTTAACCATTTTTGTGCTTATACCTTTAATGTATTTATGGTATAGATAAATGGGTACAGCTACTGTCCTGCTCGGCAACGCGTTGAGGTGGGTTTTTAATAAAATGCTCTTATTTAAAAGGGGCAAAAAAGACATTTTACTCCATTTTATTACTTAGTTATTTTAATGAAAACATTGTAGAACTTGATATTATAGAATATTGGCTTGTATACAGTGTCACATTGATTTTAAATGTAGTGTTTAAAAAGGAAAAGAAATACGTAACCAACAAATGAACATTATAAACAACACTTTGGGCCACATATATGAAAAGTGTTTAGGTCTAAAAATCACTTTTTTGCCCATAGTAAACTTTGGGCAAAAAAGTGAGTTTTAGACCTAAACAGTTTTCATACATGTGGCCCTTCATGTTTTCATTATATTAATAGCATCAAATTCAACACACAAATTTTGCAGAACAACTGATAAACTTCTATTCGGTATAAACATTAGAAAGTATTTATTATATTTTGTTCTTTTTATTTAGGATTCTTTTTTTTCTCCCCTTAATACCACTTATGATGTATATTTATGTGGGTTTGTTGATTTTACATATTAAATTTATCACTGTGAAAATATGAACAATAAGCTCTTTTAGGTTTGCATCTTTAATGAAAGACAAAAATATACATTTACTTTGTTTCACAGGACTGTTGTTGCCCATGCTTTTTTTGTTATATTATATAGTATAGGGCAGTCTACAAGAATATCTCCTCAGTGGCAACATTATATGTATACTGATGGTCAAAGCTTCAGCTTATATTATGGCCCAAGGCTGTTCATATATAAGAACACTAGAACACTACTCACATACATGTAATATTGAAGATATTGCATTCTAAACTATATTGTATCCTGTGGATAATACCATAAGCATCTGAAATAGAAAAACCTCAAAATGTCATTCATGCACTGAGAATAAGAAACAGATACATTTATAATAACTCACATGGTCTACAGTTATACATAGTGTGTATTTTTCTATAAATCAGCACAACATAAACATAAAAGTTTAGATAAACCAACATTAAGGGACAATATATTATTAAAAAAAAAAATAACAGATTTTCTCTTTCAATAAGGAAAATTGATGGAAGAAATGTTGAGGAGGACAACATAGAACTAAATGAAGATGGACAACCGGTTCATGTCCCCACCCATACACCACCCAGATTTGACTGCTACTGCTGTGGAGTGCCCAAACGTTACATCATTGCCATTATGAGTGGACTGGGATTTTGTATTTCTTTTGGAATTAGATGTAACCTTGGTGTCGCTATTGTGGAAATGGTCAACAACAATACTGTTTACGTGAATGGAAAACCTGAGATTCAGGTGAGTCAATGGGATCAAATAGGTTGCAGTTAACTTCAACTAATGTAGTTCCTTCTCTAGAGAATAAATACTGTTGCCAAATTAATGAGATGGTTCGTTTCTGTAAAAAAGAACAAAAATATGAAAAAAAAACTCCACACATAGTATTTATCAGTGAAATTCATAAAAGTTTTTTTTACCATGTCAAACATTCTTTGATGGCATGAGTAAGCTACTTTGGTAAATATATTGAAAATAAAACAATTTTCACAAAATTAAATCTACAATGACCTCAATTTCCTTGTAACACCTCTTTACAGGTAGCCCAATTTAACTGGGATCCAGAAACAGTTGGCTTGATCCATGGTTCATTTTTTTGGGGATATATTGTGACCCAGATACCAGGAGGATTTATTGCAAACAAGCTTGCTGCCAATAGGTAACTACATTTATGAGTTTTTCTCTTGTATGCCTGCTTTTCTTCTTTTATTTAGTGCCTGAAAGGTGTAAATTCATGGCTGCTGATGAAACTGGGTCAGGACTAGAGTTTATAACCATAGGATTTAGACTTCTCTGCAGCAAAATCCACACATGCAGATTTTACAGCTGACTTGCCATGGATTTCACCAGATGGGGCACTTGACTATCTTTACAAGTCCCTTAGACTTTAAATGGCGGAGCAGTGAGCATATTTCACTGCTGGTCCATTCAAACCCTTCCTTACTGTGCTTGTGTGCATTCCTTGGAGGTCCCCATTCTAGTGATCAATGGATAAATCCAGCGGAGGGTCCTCCAGGAATGAGACATTTATCAACTAGCTGTGGGATAGGTAATACACGTCTTTTATGGGAAAAAAAACCCTTTGGGTAAATTCTTTTTAACAAGTAAATACTGAAAAAAAATGTGATTGGTATTATGTTACATGTTGGCTGTAAGACATATGAATGCATTTACAACAGCATCAGCAGCTTCCTTCAGAGCCTTTGTTGCCATTTCTGTAGGATGGAAGTAGTAGTGCTGCAAGCACTACTATTGTTACTGTTGAAGTGACAAACATGATTGTAAAGAAAAAGTAAGGAACAGCACTGAGTTATAAACTGGAGTGCACCAGATTTCCTACAACAAGTCAATCCCAGTAAAGCAGAAAAAAATTTCTGGCATCATCATTGCCAAAACAGCAACATTATTATTTTTTAAATAATTAGTACGCATTACAAACTAAGTGCAACATTCTCTACTTGAGAACAGCTCTTTATGAGCTGAAACGTCACACTTTTTTGTAATAAGTATTAGACCTTTTTTATATGGGGCCAAGTAAAAGAGTAGCAATGTTTTGAACTTTTGACTTTCAGGCTCTATATCTCACCATCCACTACAGCTTTGTACATGATGTAGACAATCATCTTGGCTATTTCCTACATCAATTTGACGTACAACTATTTAGCATCTGCTTAGTTCTGCAGATTATTGTCAAATAACTGCATAGTTACAGTTTTGCTCCTAAAAATCTGAAGTTCGAGTTTTAATATTTCGTTAGTATTCTGTAAATCCAGCTTTGGCTTTCAACACTCCCTGAATTCTCCTGGGCTCTGGATCAGATTCGGGCATGTCCCGACCGAAATCTTATCTTAGGTCTCTTCTACATGTTCCCAATGGTGCACACTGGTCGACTCTTGGGTACTTGAGTACTTGGGTACTCACTTTTTCTTCAACTCTTCCTACATGTATTCAATTGGGTTGAGGTCTGGGACTGGGGGGATCAATCCAGCAACTCTACTTCATTGTCATTGAACCATTTCTTCACCAATCTTGACATATGCTTCGGGTTGTTATCCTGATGTAAGATTATGTTGTCCTTTTCATACCCATAGTACTTGAGTGTATGCATTAACTCATCTTGTAGGATATATAGCTCAGCATTGAGACCACCATCAATCCTGGTCAAGTATTCAATGCTTTTGGCTATGAAACAATCCCATATCATTAGGCTTCCTCAACCGAACTTAACAGTTCCTTCAATTTCTCCATTAGCCCCGTTTCCCTTGATTCTTTCAGATGCATTTGCACCCATCACAGCCCATTCTATTGACTTTAGTCCCATCCCTTCAAATCACCCCTTTCCAATCTTCCACTTTTCATACTTTTTTGTAAATTCGAGCCAAATCTTCTTATTACGAGATTGAAATCGAGGTTTCTTCACCTTATTTTGGGCCACCATTCCAGACTTATGTAATGGATGTCACATGGTGCTTGCATGGACGTCTGTGATCTCACTCTTACGAAGCATAAGAGCCACACCAGTATCGTGACAAGATACTCAGGCCATAAGATGGAGTCCGCTGGGGCTGGGAGCCCGGAAGTCCCCAAACAACACAAACTTCGGGGGCAAATTTATGCG